>PVHX01003903.1:46593-134801 GCA_004024805.1 Geosciurus inauris
GCACCAGGGACTGAACTCAGGGGCACTCGACCACTGAGCCACATCCCCAGCCCTATTTTGTGTTTTATGTAGAGACAAGGTCTCACTGAGTTGCTTAGTGCCTCGCCATTGCTGAGGCTGGCTTTGAACTCGCGATCCTCCTGTCTCAGCCTCCCTAAGTGCTGGGATTACAAGCGTGAGCCACCGCGCCCGGCTGAAAATGTATATTTTGAATGTGCTCCTACCTCTGGATAGATCTCTCTCTCTGATTAAATCCAGAGGCACTCTACTGTGAAGCTACACTTTGGCTCCTTTTATTTTGAAACAAGAGTCTGCCTAAGTTAATGAATCCACATACTTTCTTTTTTGAGGGGGAGGGGTACTGGGGATTGAACTCAGGGGCACTCGACCACTGAGCCACATCCCCAGCCCTATTTTGTGTTTTATGTAGAGACAGGGTCTCACTGAGTTGCTTAGCGCCTTGCCGTTGCGGAGGCTGGCTTTGAACTCGCGATTCTCCTGTCTCAGCCTCCCTAAGTACTGGGATTACAGGTGCACGCCACCACGCCCGGCTGCCCACAGGCTTTCAATCCTCCTACTTCAGCCTCCCGAGTCGCTAGGATCATAGGCATTGCCACATGCCCTATAATTTTTTTCTTTTCTTCTTTGGCAGTAGTTAGGATGGAACCCAGGGCCTGAGTATGTTGGGCAAGAGCACCAGCACTGAGCTATACCCCCAAAACCTGGCAACATTTTTCTTGATGAGATGCAAACATCTTGGTAAGTAGCCTCAAATCTGTTCTTGGAAGGAGAAAAGATACAGTTAACCTCATAACTGCATCCCTACCTATGTACAGGAATTAAGCTATTCCTTATAAAAGCAACACTATTGGGCTGGGGCTGGGGCTCAGTGGTAGAGCGCTTGCATCGCATGCGTGAGGCACTGGGTTTGATCCTCAGCACCACATACAAAATAAATAAATAAATGAAATAAAGGTTTAAAAAAATCTTATATGTATTAAAAAAAGCAACTATCCACCCAGTATCCCCAGATGGGTGTCCTGACTCCCAGCCTCATGGCTTCCTCTCCCCGATGCTCTCCATTCACACAACCAGTCTCCAGATCTGGCTATCCTAAATATTTCGATTCTCCTCCATTGGCGCCCCTTTCCAGGTCACCCTGCCATGGCTTACATGGAGTAGTGAAAATTGTCCCAGCCCACCTGCCAGCAGTTTTACCCAATCCGCTGGTCCCTGGGTGCCATTTTTCTAAAATGCAGGGATGCCCGGATGCCCTCAGTACCTTCCATCATCCTTGCCATGAAGTTACACTCCCTTAATGCTCCAGGGCCAGGATCTGAATGCTACCTTCTTCCTCAGCTGGCCTCCTGACACTGTCCCCTACTCTGCCCCAAATGACAATGAGTCCTTCAGCAGCTGCTGTCTTTTGACTTCCTTGAATACAGTATTCCCACTGCATGGAGAGCCGCACTTTCTGCCCGACAAATAAAAATTCTTGGAGGCTCGGTTCCATCTCTTTGGCAGAGGCTTTCCCGATCACCCTCCCACAGCTCAGCCAGTTCCTGACCTTTGGGCCTGTTCACTGCCACATCATGGGCAGACTTACACAGGACAGGGGTTCAGCCTCACATCTGCTTCACTTCTGTGTTGCACAGCCTTGTCCCCAGCGAGGCAGAGCAGGCTCAGGACATACTTGTTGAAAGGGTGAATGAATACCTCAGTTGCTAGATGGGGAAACAGGCCAGGTAACAGTCCAGCGAACTGTTTGCACAACTGCCAAGACAGTGCAGGTCCAGGGATGGCGGTGTCTTCTGATCAGAAAAGGAATTTCTTTGAGGGAGAACAGTTTGCCCAGGAGTTTTTTCTTTTTCTTTTTTTGTGGTACTAGGAATTAAACTCAGGGGTGCTTTACCACTGAGCTATATCCCCAGCCCTTTTTTTATTTTGAGACAGGGTCTTACCAAGTTGCCCAGGCTAGCCTCAAACTTGTAATCCTCCTGCCTCAGCCTCTCAAGTAGCTTGGATTACAGGTGTGTGCCACTACTCATGGCTCTTCTTAAACATTTAACACTCTACAGTTCTGAGTCAGGGCAGTATGTGACAAAGAGCAGGTATTGGTAAGAAGTTCTTCTTGAGTCAATGAGTGGCTCAAAGGTTTCTTTGTTTTTTGTTGTTTACTTTTTTAAAAAATTTTTTTTTAGTTGTAGATGGACACAATACCTTTATTTATTTATTTTATGTGGTGCTGAGGATCAAACCCAGTGCCCCACACATGCGAGGCAAGCGCTCTACCACTGAGCCACAACCCCAGCCCTGTTGGTTACTTTTTGAGACAGGGTCTTGCTATATTGTCCAGGTTGGTCCTGAACTTCTGGGCTCAAGTGATCCTTTAGCCTCAGCCTCCCTAGGAGCGGGATCATAGGCATGTGCTACCGCCCTGATGATGGAGGTGCTATTGGTTCCCAAGTCAGACATGGTGAAAACCCAGGGTGGAGTCAGATAGACTTGGGCTCCATCCTTCATTGTGTGACTTTTGTCAAGTTATCAATCTCTTGGCCTTAAGTTTAGTTTTCTCTGTAAAAAGGGGATAACAGCAGTTATAACCCCTTGTCTGCAATCTTGAAACAAAACCAAAACCAAAATCATCTTCTTCAATAATTTGGCAACAAAAACTAAACTGACCTGAAATTATTGGGCATCACTGTCGGCCTGGAACACACATGAGGCTACTTCTATTTGTCCTCTGTGTGAATCCAATAGCCCCTCCCACCTGCAGTTTTGCTTTCCAAGGTTTCAGTTACCTGCAGTTTGAAAATATTAAATGGAAAATTCCAGAAATAAACAATCCATAAGATTTTTTTTGTTGTTGCTTTGGTGTTGGGGATTGAATTCAGAGCCTCATGTATGTTAAAGCACATGCCTTACAACTGAGGTATACCACCAGCACTAAAAATTCATAAGTTCTAGTATGGTGTGGTGGTGCCTGCCTGTAATCCCATTGGCTCATGAGGCTGAGACCGGAGGATCACGAGTTCAAAGCCAGCCACAGCAATGGCGAGGCGCTAAGCAACTCAGTGAGACCCTGTCTCTACATAAAACACAAAATAGGGCTGGGGATGTGGCTCAGTGGTTGAGTACCCCTGAGTTCAATCCCCAGTACCAAAAAAAAAAAAAAATTCATAAGTTTTAAGTGGTGCTTATTACAGTGTATATTACAGCATGCACGCATACACACACGCTTTTTTTTTTTTCCTGCTATTTACCCAAATGACAAGACTGGGGATTGAACCTAAGGGCACTCTACTACTGAACTACACTTCGAACCTTTTTTTTTTAGGCTTTGGGCAACGAAGCCCATCTGCGTAGGGCTAAAACTGGCTACCACGTGTGAAAGAAGCCTACAGTGCGGCTATTCAACTCTAGACGACTACAGCCATTTTTCTCTATCCTCAACAAGTTTGGCTGCTGCAGAACGCCGTAGACCTGCCATACTCCGCGTAGTCATCCAGCGTTTCAGCGTCATTTTAATAAGTTTGAACTCAACCGCTCGCCGTAGGGCCTCTAAGTAGATTTTCCCCCACCGCCGAAGCCGGTGTCCTCTCAGAATTTACGCTAGGCGTGGGAAAGCGTGCGTGGAAATGGCGCCCTGTACGCCCTTCCGACCCGACGTCCGCCGCGGGCGCGCGCTCGCACGCCGGAAGGGGCGGAGTCAATAGGCTCTTTATATATCGTGTGCAGAGGCCTAATCGACCTCTACCAGCGGCGAGATGGTGAGTTCACTAGTGTCTTTTTTTTTCTGTTGTGAATCGGTGTGGCTGAATCCGCGGCACATCGTCGCCATCTCGGTTTGGCCGTTGCTGGGAGCTTGTTCTAGGAGCATGGGAGATACAGTAGGAGCTGCCGTCAGGCCTATTTCTTGGAAACTCGAGAGGGCTGTGGAGAAGGGAGCATGGAGGAAATAGTTTGGGATTGCGAGTCCGCCACCGAGAGGCCTTGGGGCGGGAGCCGGCCTGGACGCCCACATGCAGCCTTAGATTATTTCTGGGCCCCGACCTCGCCGAATTTTAGCGATAGTTGACATTAGTCCTCATGAGCAATTTGCCGGGCCGGGAGGGTCTTGAGTGGGGCACTCGGTGCTCAGCTAAACAGGGAACGACGCGTGCGTGCAGGACGCAATTGGCAAGGGATTTTAAGGCTGCCTTTTAAAATTCCTTGGTACAACTTAAAGGCCTCTGGACTTGCTAGAAACCTCACATGATGAACTTACTGACGGGCGGACAGAAACTGTGTGCTGATTGTCATGTTCTGATTTGGCTCTGTGAGTTCTCTTGGCCTACTGTGTACCAGGCTGGCTGTCCCAGGCGCTGGAGAGTCCTGTGGTACCATTACTTGGTGCCCCGCAATTGTCCCATGAGTCACTTCACTGGTGAGGGTCTTGATGACAAACCATTTTTTTTAAATATTTTTTTAGGGGATGAGGCACTGGGTTCGATCCTGAGCACCACATAAAAATACATTGTTCACCTACAGCTAAAAAATAGACACTTAAAAATATTTTTTAGTTGTAGATGGACACAACGTCTTTTTTTTATTGCTTTGTATGGTGCTGAGGATCCAACCCAGGGCCCCACACATGTGAGGCAAGCACTCTACCACTGAGCTACAATCCCAGCCCCCCGTTATACGATTTTTAATGCTGTAGTTGTTAGAGAACATTGGATGATTTTTTTCTTGTTAAAGTTGCCAATAAACATTCATAAGGAGTCATGTGGCTATTCCTAAACGTGATAAATAACTTGGGCTTGCTGCGTGTCTAGACAAGAGTCGGCGTTACTAGCTGAGTGTGCTAGGGCACATTTGTAATCCCAGACACTAAGGAGGCTGGTGCAGGAGGAACGAAAGTTGTAGGCCAGCCTCACCATCTTGGTGAGGCCCTAAGCAACTTAGACCATTTCACAATAAAAGATAAAGGATGGGGATGTAGCTCCAGGGTTAAGGCCTTGGGTTCAATCCCTGGTACTAAAAAAAAAAAGCTCATGGCTGAGTCCAGGTCAGCAGCTGGAAGCAGTGAACTGAGGTGCCTCTTGCATTGAGTTGATGTTGTTTTTTCCATCCCTAGTCTCACAGGAAGTTCTCCGCCCCCAGACATGGATCCTTAGGCTTCTTGCCTCGGAAGCGCAGCAGCAGGCATCGTGGGAAGGTGAAGAGCTTCCCAAAGGATGACCCTTCCAAGCCTGTCCATCTTACGGCCTTTCTGGGCTACAAGGCTGGCATGACCCACATTGTGCGGGAAGTCGATAGACCAGGATCCAGTACGTATGCTGCTGTTGTCCAAGTTAAATTGGGGGAGCGGAGCGTTAAATTTTAGGACTGATAAGTGTACCGATGGAGTCATGGAACGTCCTGTGAGTAAATTTGTTAAGAGCCACAGTGTAGTGTATGTAACTGGTGACTTTTCCACTGCCGAGGCTGGAATTGGCACTGCCTTCATTTACACTTGGCTCTCAGCACTGGTTATTGGTATGTAGTTCACATTGTCTACCCTGAGCTAAATCTAGATCTGCTATTTCACGCCATTGCATTGGGGACCCTTTTCCAGGCAACAGATTTGTCTGCTAGGTTTTGCTTAGGTTTCTGGAGAGAACTGAAGCCATATTAGACCAGAGTCCTGATTTTTATTTAAGTTAAATGTAAACACTAGGAGAGATTGTGTGGCCGCCTTGCTGTGGGCGTTCTTGTCAGCTCACTCCAGTCCTCCTTTCTGCTTTCCTCAGAGGTGAACAAGAAAGAGGTGGTGGAGGCTGTGACCATAGTGGAGACACCACCCATGGTGGTCGTAGGCATTGTGGGCTACGTGGAAACCCCTCGAGGCCTCCGAACCTTTAAGACCATCTTTGCTGAGCATATCAGTGATGAGTGCAAAAGGCGCTTCTATAAGAACTGGTAAGAGGGAGACAGCAGAGTCCCAGCTTTGAGCTGTAAAGCAGGGAGCTCCCCTGTACAGAGCCCGAGTTCTAGTGGTGGGAAACTGCTGGCTCCATTTTAAATCGCCTCTTGAATAGATCAAAACCTGGAAGCAAACTTCAGCAGCACTGGTTCTTGAGCTGAGAGCTGGTACCTTATTCCGTGGTCAGCCTGGTGGGAGTTGGTTGACTAAGGACCCAGTATTTCCTTGGTGGTTTGTAACTCTAGTCCAACCAAAACCCAAGAGAGATAGGCAGGGTGATTATTCTGCCTCAGTGGTAGTGTCAGGAGCTTCTAGTCCTGGCTTGGGACCCTGGTTTCCTCAGTTTTATGAGAATGGCACCCCCCTAAGATAAAGGGAGCTTTCTGCCACCCTGGAGCAAGAATAGTGTTTTTAATGTTTGTGACTTTCATTAACATTGTTGGACCTTTGCTTAGCTCTGCTCGGCTCTGCCCGATGAGCTTCATCCAGGCTCCGCTTGCCGGTGGAAAGGCTCCTTAGAAGCCGGCAATGAGCCCCATCCCCTGGTGGTGCCAGTGTGCCTTCCGCTCACCCCTCAAGGGTGATGAAGGTCTGCACCCGGCCCCTTCCCCAACTCTGCTCTGCTCCTGAAGGCATAAATCTAAGAAGAAGGCCTTCACCAAATACTGCAAGAAGTGGCAGGATGACATGGGCAAGAAGCAACTGGAGAAGGACTTCAACAGCATGAAGAAGTACTGCCAGGTCATCCGCATTATCGCCCACACCCAGGTAAGCACCTGCACTGTGCCCGGTGGCATCTTGGAGGTGACCTACACGATCAAGTGAGGCTTTTTTTTCCATGCTGAGGATTTGAGCCTTCCCAAAAAAGTGCTGCTCATCGTTTATCTTCTGGTCAATATCAGCTCACAAGGATTTTGTGCCCGACCAGGATTGGTTGGGTTTAAGACTTGGGTTCCTAATGAGATTCCTTCCTCATAAGGAGGTGGGTCAGCTAGCAAGTTGGGGTGTTCTGATTTGCCTCCAGTTTTGGGTTCCCTAAAGGATATACTGTACCCTTAGGCGGGTCCCCATGTGGGTAGGTCTTTTTCCAGCAGAGGGCACTGTTTCCTCACTAGCTGTTAGGAAGCCATACTCCATTTCAGGGAAATCCCTTTTAATTGTGCTGAGCCAAATGGGTAAGTTGTGAAATGCCTCACTGAAAGTGCTTGGTAGTGCCAAGGTGCTGGGTGGCTCCTGTTGCTTGAACTGGCCTTGATCTGAGCTGAGTGAACCCTTTGTTGGCTTAGTAAAATAGGCACCTCTTACCTGGTGTTCTCCTGGGTGCTTGTCCCTGTCTTCAGGGCCTCTGTAGCCCTGCAAGATGAGAGCTCACTAGATGGATAAGTGCATGGACAATAGAGGCTGGGTCTTCTTCTTTCATTCTTTTTTTTTTTTTTTTTTTTTTTTTTTTTTTTTTGTACTGGGATTGAACCAGAGGGATACTACCACTGAGCCATGTCCTTAGCCCTCTTTTAGAGACAGGATCCTGGCTAAGTTCCCCAGGCTGATCTTGAACTTGTGAACCTTAGGGCTGGGGACTGCCTTACCCTTCCCCCATACCTGGGCTTATAGGCATGTGATACCCAGCCTAGCTAGGGATCGTCAGCACAGGTCATAGTGAATTGCCATCTTTAGTAAATCCAGGATATTGCTCAGCAACCCTCAGCTTGTGCTTAAGTGCAGTTTTTCTGATCCTTAGCAGCTTGCATAGGTTTTCTGTTTTTTGGGGGGGCACTGGGGATGGAACTCAGGGCGTCTAGTGCACGAATCAGGTGCTCTGCTGCTAACGTGTGCTCGTGACCTTCCTGTCCTGTCCAGGTCAAGCTTGGTAGAGCAGGGGTAGAGGGACTGGGACAGGGCCGTCTCAGCCTCATTTTCACACTACCAGAGGGACTCGAGGCCTGAGCTGTGTCTGCTCTTCCCTAGATGCGGCTGCTTCCTCTGCGCCAGAAGAAAGCCCACCTCATGGAGATTCAGGTGAATGGAGGCACTGTGGCTGAGAAGCTGGACTGGGCCCGGGAGAGGCTTGAGCAGCAGGTTCCTGTGAACCAGGTGTTTGGGCAGGACGAGATGATTGACGTCATTGGTGTGACCAAGGGCAAAGGCTACAAAGGTGAGCCTTGCCCTGGCTGAAATTGCTGTGTTGAGCCTGGGGAGGGCAGGCCTCAGGCCCCGCTGTTCTGTGATGAGGCCTGGAATGTGCGCTGGGCACAGCGCCCGAGTCAGACTGAGGAACCATTCCCTGTTGCCTTCCTTCTGAGAACAGTCCTGTGGTCAGCCGTGGCTGGGGTTCTGGGGGTGTCCTGGTCACCAGTGGCACAGTCTTCAGTGGGATGAGTGTCTGACCTCTGGTATAGCAGTGCCTTGTCCTCTCCAGGGGTCACCAGTCGCTGGCACACCAAGAAGCTGCCCCGCAAGACCCACCGAGGGCTACGCAAGGTCGCCTGTATTGGAGCCTGGCATCCTGCCCGGGTGGCCTTCTCTGTGGCTCGGGCTGGGCAGAAAGGCTACCATCACCGCACGGAGATCAACAAGAAGGTGAGGGGCCCTGAGGGTTGCCCCCTCAAATGGGAAAGGTGTTCCCATGTTTGGGAGTGGGGTTCTAGCCCCTGTCACTGTTGTCCTGCTGTTTGGGTGGCACCTGAGTGTCATTGGGCTTCAGATCCTCTCATCACAGGGATCGTTCTGGTTCTTGGTGCCAGGATGATTTAATATTTTTTTAGTTGTAGATGAATATAATACCTTTATTTTTATGTTGTGCTGAGGATCAAAACCGGTGCTTCATATGTGCTAGGCACTGAACCACAACCCCTCCCCCTAGTGGTTTTCTTTTGACTCATTTGGGGGATTGAGTGTCCCTTGCCCACCCCAAGGCTCTCAGGCCTGTGTCTTCCCAGGTGCTGATCCTCACATTTCTCTTTCAGATTTATAAGATTGGTCAGGGCTACCTCATCAAGGATGGCAAACTAATCAAGAATAATGCTTCCACTGATTATGACCTTTCTGACAAGAGCATCAACCCTCTGGTGAGCACTGGGAGCTGATTCCACCTGCAAAGATTCCCCAGTGCCCTGGGGGCCTGCCCAGGGCTTAGCTGTGGGGTGAGGGGCCTGCATTCTGGTGCAGTGTTGAGTGCAGGTCATTCACTGGCCCCTGCACATCCCCCACCTGTGTGCCTTGTAAGTGGTGTGTCCTCAGCCCTGTAGGTGGGGCTGGCTAAGAAGTAAGGCTTGTGGCCCCGCTGTTCTGTGACGAGGCCTGGAATGTGCGCTGGGCACAGCGCCCGAGTCAGACTGAGGAACCATTCCCTGTTGCCTTCCTTCTGAGAACAGTCCTGCAGTCAGGTGGCCAGGGACAACCTGAGCCCAAAGGGTTGTCTGCGGGGCAGCTGCTTCCATGCTTAATCAGCTGACCCCGTGGACTTGTTTCCCTCCCTCAGGGTGGTTTTGTTCACTATGGTGAAGTGACCAATGACTTCGTCATGCTGAAGGGCTGTGTGGTGGGGACCAAGAAGCGGGTGCTCACCCTCCGCAAGGTGAGACTGGGTGACCTCCAGCATCCTGTCAGGATCCCACCCCTATGGAGGATCACAGGACTTTCAATGGGGCTGAGCCAGGGTGGGGAGGTTGAGGAAGGGGAGTGTATTGGTGTCCCTTTGACACCAGCTTTGAAGTCTGGAGGAGGGAAATTCCTAGTCTGGCTAGTTGGGCTATTTGCTTGTGGATAATCCTGCCCAGGGTCCTCATCTGCCTGGTGGGACGGGTTCAGACTTCGGGCCACTAGATGGCGCTAGATGGTGCTGTGTGGGCTCTTGGCCTCAGGAGATGGAGCTTGGCTTGTCAGGGGACTGTGAGCTCTGGTGTGCTGGGAGAGCCTGGCCCTCCTGTAGACACAGCTTTCTCGCCACAGTCCTTGCTGGTACAGACCAAACGGCGCGCTCTGGAAAAGATCGACCTCAAGTTCATTGACACCACCTCTAAGTTTGGCCATGGCCGCTTCCAGACTATGGAAGAGAAGAAAGCATTCATGGTGAGCCTTCTGTCTGCTCTCTGGGGTGGAGGCTGGGCAGCCCCTCTGGGTTCTCCCCTCCACCCGCAGGGAATGCTCATTCCTTCCTCCGCCTGCCTCATCCCTGACCTTACTGTCTCCACAGGGACCACTTAAGAAAGACCGGATTGCCAAGGAAGAGGGTGCTTAGTGTTTGGAGCCAGCACCTGGCTGTGGCCAATAAAAATTTTTTCAGTGACTTTTGCCTCTGGTTTTTCCTTCGGGGGAGCAGCCAGGACAGTGGCCAGAGGGGCCTCTGCTTAGCCCTCCTTGGTGCTCTGACCTTTCACTCACCTAGCTCCAGACTCTGGAGCAGACAAGATGTGAGGGAAGCTAAGGCCACACCTGGGACTGCTAGATCTGCTGAAAGCCAGCCTGGGAGAGTGCTTTGTGTGGATGTGTTTGTCACCAGGGTGAGGCAGCTGGATCTCAGCTATAGAAGTCTGTTCTGTTTGCACAGCTTGGGTGATGCCAGGGCTTCAGAGAGGGGAGGAGTACTCGGTGTTCTGTGCCTTAGGCAGACCCTGGTCCATCGGGTGTACAGCTTAATCCACGCAGGGCTCCTTCCAGCTGGGGCTTGCTCTCGTTCTTTGTGGTGCACCAAGGTCTGGCAGTCGGAGAGGGTGTCATGCAGGAGTCCTTTGTGGCTTCTGGAGTAATTAGAAGGGCCCTGACTTGCTGGCTGTCTTCATTGTGCAGGTGGATGGAGCAGCATCCAGGTCCTTCAGAAATGAGCCCAGGTCTTTCCCTTTGGGACAGACGCTTGATGTTAAAGCTGGGTTTTGTGGTCCAGCGCCACCTCTTCCTCTTGGGAGGAACGTGCACAAGTGAAGTGCTCACCCCAGATGATGAGCCATGTCTGTTGATGGCAGGGACCCCTGCCTTAGCACAGTGCAGCTCCATGTACTTGGGTCCTGGTTGCTCTCAAATGAGGTGACCTTGGCAGACAGCCCATCCCCCACCCCATAAGTCCCAAGTGCTGAGACTTGTTTGGGGACAACGCAGTCAAGGTTACGTGTAAGTTGAAACCTCCATGTCAGAGGTGTAGGAAATGGGTGAGCTGGGGAGAAGGTTGCAGGCTGTGGTTGTCTGCCTGATGTTCTATTTCTCTTCTGGGGACCTAGCTGGGACTATTTTAAGCTGTGACCACCAGGGTGCGGGATTGTGCAGAATATGGTGGGGCTGTCCCCTGTAGGAGCCTTTTTTTTTTTGGTACCAGCGATTGTACTTGACCACTGAACTGCATCCCCAGTCCTGTTGTGTGTTTTATGTAGACGTCTTACTGAGTTAAGCCTTGTCGCTGAGGCTGGCTTTCACTTTGGGATCCTGTGTCATCCCTCCTAAGTGCTGGGATCACAGGCACGCACCACTGCGCCAGCCTGCAGGAGGCTTTCCTGCACATGTGGAAGGGGGACAGTCTCATCCTACAGACCTGGGACTTCAGTGCACAGCAAAGGGTGTTAGTGTTAGGCTGCAGGCCCTAGTCACCAGCGCCTGGGGTCCTGGGCCTTAACTCTTAACTCTTGAAGCCTCTGGTCTTCCTGGCTCAGCCAGGCCTATTGGAGATGCTGCAGGAACTCCCTCAACCCTTCTCCATCCTGGCCACTCAACCTCCGCCTGTGGGCCTTCACCCCAGCGTGGGGAGGCTGATCTGAGGTGCACTGGGCTCCCTGCCCAGGGATAGGTACCCAGTTGTGGGTGTGTCCAGAATGGTTGGGGACCAGAGAACAAAGATGACCTAGGGGTGACCCCCAGAAAGAATACATGCAGGCCACCAGTGGAGGCTGGCAGCCCCCACAATGCACATTACAGGATGCCTTGGGCAGGCACCGCCTTGAGCAGGGCGGAGTCCTCACTTGACCATCCCTTCATCCCCTCCCTGTCTTCCCTGCTTCAGCCTGTGGGAGTGACATTGGTCACGTTCCACAGCAGTTCCAAGCCTACATCCTCAAGTCCCAGCTCTCGGTTTCAAGGCCTCTCCTGGAAGGCAGGCCTTCTGCTGGGATGGTTCCTCGGAAGGGACCCCAAGTTTGCCAATCCAGCCAGGCGGGGAGGCTAAATGAGGGACATGGGCCCCGCCCGGCAGGTGCCCGGGGCTGTGTCTGGGCAGCATAGAGACCTCCGCTCCTCAGTGCTGGGAAAGCAATGGGGACCTCAAAGTGACTTCTTCCCAGGGGCCTATGTTCCAGTTGGGGAGGCAGATGATAAACAGCAGATAAGGTGGCTTTGCAAGGCAGGAGCTGTGAGGAAATGGGACACAGGGACACAGGGGGAAGGAGGATGCGGCCCGCGAAGTTCTGTGGGCCAGAAGGCCTCCCCGCCCTCAGCAGCCCCGGGAGGAGCGCCACGCGGGGACTCATTGCAGGACCCTCCGCACCACCTGCTCAATGAACGCTATAGGCCCTGTGCTGGACGGGCCTGGTGTCTCTGGACCTGGACGGTTCTGCAGGGGTCCCTGGGGCTATCCTGGTCCCGTGGTGGGTGCAATGGCCCGACACTGGTTCCTGTGCTGTGCGTGTCGCTGGTGTGGTGAGGGTGCACCTTCCAGGGCCTGTGGCATGCGCTTCCTGTCCTGCTCTCCGAGACTTGCCTCTGGAATCTGTGGTGACACAACACGGAGTCTCATTCCAATTCTCCTGAAAAAAGAAAAAAACCTGCCTGGAATTTCTGAGCAAGTGGGAACAGGGAGGTGGTGGCAGGAGTTGCCATTGCCTTAAAAGGTGCCACAGAGCCAGTGTCTGCAGAGCTCACCGGGATGGCCCAGGGGCAGAGCCAAAGCCAGCTGGCTGCCACCTGGTGGCTCACCCCAAAGTGCTCTCAACCCTAGAGCCTGGCAAGGCCTTGCCAGGGCAGGTGGGGCCCTCGCCCAGCTCCACCACTCTTGGCAGGCAGCTACTCGTCGGAGGTTTCCGTGGGTCCCCTGGCCTTGCCTCCCCGTCCTCCAGGTGATGCCCCTCAGCTGCCCACCCACCCAATATCACAGCCCCTTCCTGGGTCCAGCCTCTGGTCAGCTTCCAGGATCCCAACCAACTTTCCCTTCCCTTTTAGGAGCAGGCCCAGGAGCCCAGGCTAAACCACAGAGAGGAAGCTCCCAAACCTCAGGGGAGGCAGGAAGGGAGCACCCATGGGCTCTTCAGAGTGCAGTTGGGAGGAAGCATCCAGAACCTTCTAGGACCCAGCCTCACACTGAGGCAGCTCTGGAGACAGGTAGTCCTAGCTATGAATGACTTGCTCCGTACCAGCACTGAGCACGTGTGGAAACCCAGGATCTGCAGGACCGCTCCTCACAGCAGCTTCTGAGAAGAAACTGAGGATGAAGGAGGTAAGTAACCCGCCCAAGGCGCAGCGTCTAACCACAGGGGCTGGGCCTGGGGCCCGGGAAGCCTTACCCCACTCTGTGCCACGAGGGAACTGAAGGCATATTTTGACTCATTTATTGAGCACCTACTGAGTCTCGTGCCTTGTGCTAGACTCAGAGTTGCCTCATTAATCCCAACAACCACCATTCCCACTTCACAGATGGAGAGGGAGGCCCTGACCGGTCCAGAGCCTTCTGAGACGCCCCTAGAACACACTCGCCAGGCTCCTTAGACGCTCAGTCCCCTTGCATGAGCCCAACAGTCCCCAAGAGGAAACTGAGGCAGAGATGAAGCATGGTTCCCTCAGTGTAGACTGTCAGGAGAGGGGGACCCAGGTTTTGCACCCAGGCTCCAGGCACCCCCTGCTCTACCCTCACTGGGGAACCTGGAGGGAGGAGGTCCCCGCAGCACCCCATGTTCTCTGTCCCCATCTTTAGGTCACCCTGCTTTCTTCACAGATGGGGGTGCCAGGGCTGCATCCCTAATTCTGCCTGCTGATGGGTGGGGTAGGGGAGCCAGATGCCACAGCCAGCCCCTCCTCAGCCCTCAGTGCCCAAGGTGGCCTCCAGGTCGTGGCTACATGTGACACCCTCTCCCCGACTGAGGACTGAGTCCTCCCTGGCCAGGCAGAGGAAGAAGCCGTGAGCGAAGGCACTAAAGATAGCCGCTCGCCACTTCCCCATCCTGCTGGCCACCCCCTTGGAGCCAGTGACCCCCAGCAGGCCTCCACCCAAACATCCACACCCCGCCAGACTGCAGAGACTGGTCACCCAGCCTAGGGCATAACACAGGGACCCTGGTGGCGGTCACCATGATGGCTACCCTCACTGAGGCCTCGCTGCACCCCAGGCTTGGGCCAGGCATGGGGCGCCTAATCCCACCACAAAGCCCTTCCACAGGGGTCCAGGCACAGAGAGGCTCCAACTCCCATGAGCACATGGCCCCAGAGACACCCAACTCAGCACGACCCACTCATTTCCACCATGGCCCAGAGCCTGGGAACACACCACCATGGCGGCATGGAGGTCCGTGGAGATGCCGTGCCTCGCTCCTCCCGCGTGGAGACTCCACCAGGGGAGTTGGTACCCACCACACACCAAGGCCTTTCGTCCAGAGACGTGGTTGTTGGACATTTACCGGCACGCCACTGGCCTCACCTGCTCCTGAGTCCCCCAGGGGCCCAACCCCTGGAGGCGGCACAGAAGCCTGTGGATGTCACCCATCATCCCTGGAGGTCAGCGTTCTGGGGCACAGAGCAGGGGATGGAAGGGCGGGCTGAGGATCTGGAGGGACAGACGTGTCCCCCGACAGTGCGTTCTGAGCACCTCGTGTGTGCCCCTTGGGCCTCCCTGGCGCAGAGGCTTTCCCTGGCTCCCTGAAGGTTCACGGACTCACATTGGCAACATTGGTTAAGCACCTACTATGTGACAGACATTTAAGGCACCCCACAATTTGGCCCTGTCTGCCTCCCAGCTCATCCCACACTACTGTGCCTCAGCCACATGCACCACCAGAATGACCTGCCAGACTGCGCGCCCGGGCCTCCTGACTGCCTCAGTGTACCTACCTGTCTGGGTCCAGGTATGGTGTGTGGGAAAGAGCTGGCCAGGCCTGGATCTGGCTCAGTTTCTTCCTAGCATCATGGTGCTGCTCTCAGGGCTGTGATCATGATTAATTCATGAATTTTATTATTTTTTGTACTGCTGGGACACAAACTCAAGGCCATGGTGGAGATTAAACGATGGGTGGTTTGAGTATCCCTTATCTGAAGTGCTTAGGTGTAGAAGTGTTTCCGATTTGGGGGTTTTTCAGATTTTGGAATAACCAGTAAGATTGAGATTCCCTAATCCAAAAATCCAAAGTGCCCAGTTTGGGAGGCTAAAGCACGAGGATCAAAAGTTGAAGGCCAAGCCGGGCGCGGTGGCTCAAGCCTGTAATCCCAGCACTTAGGGAGGCTGAGACAGGAGAATCGCGAGTTCAAAACCAGCCTCAGCAACGGTGAGGTGCTAAGCAACTCAGTGAGACCCTGTCTCTACATAAAACACAAAATAGGGCTGGAGATGTGGCTCAGTGGTCGAGTGCCCCTGAGTTCAATCCCCAGTACGAAAAAAAAAAAGTTGAAGGCCAGCCCCAGCAACTTAGCGAGACCCTAAGCAGCTTAGCAAGACCCTGTCTCAAAATTTAAAAATAAATAAATAAAGACTAACAAGGGCTGGTGCTGTGTAGCTCAGTGGCAAAGCACCCAGGTTTCAATCCCCAGTACTAAAAAAAGCAAAAGAAAAATCAGGAGCTTTCACATAAAATTGAAATTTCTATCTTCCCTTGAAATGGGACAATGACATGGTCAGCCTGGACCTGTGATACTTCACCTGTGCACCCGCCCCCCGCCTGAGGGTTGTCCTCCCACCTGTGAGCTGGGCTGTCTCAAAGTGCTATGGCCCCAGCACAAAGTAGGTGCTCAGTGAGGAATTGTGGGGAGCAAGGACAAGACAGAGAGATGAGCACGAGGCCTCCTGGGGGTCCTGTGAACCCTGCCTGGTGACCTGGTGACCTGGTGCTACACGGGGCTTTGGATTCAGGAGCTGGCAGGCTGTGCTTTTATCTTTGAAAGCTGGATCAATAGTGCCATCCTGGGAAGGATCCCTAAGTTCACTGATGCCACAAGTGATAAAGGAGCTCCGTTCAGCAGCACAGACCAAGCAGCTGGAGCTTCTTGTGCCCCACAGGAGGGACAAAGGACCCCCTGGTGTCACTGAGCAAAAGAGCAAGTCACAGGGAGACACCCATGACGTGGTGATAGCTCCCCATGCCCTCTGGTCTGTGTGAGATTTTTTAAGATTCATCCAAGACACCCTGGGGATGGTGAGGTACACCTGCAGTCCCAGTTACCAGGGAGGCTGAGGCAGGAGGACCGCTTGAGCCCAGGAATTCAAGCCCAGCCTGAGCAACAGAGGGACAACCTGTCTCAAGAAAAAAAAAAATTAAAAAGAGGAAAGAAAATATGCACATGGTAAATGTGACGGCTGTGGGGTAGTGGGTATTGGGACAGCCCGGTCCCTGTGCCAGCTCCCCTGGGAACTCGAGGTGACCCTGCCTGGGTCTCAGTTTCCTCATCTGCAGCCTGAGGTCTTGAAGGAGGCTGAGGCCAGAGGTCAGTGCAGGGTGAGGAGCTCTGAGAGGTGGTGGGCTATGGCTATCAGGGAGGTCTTCCCGAAAGAGGGAGGCCTTCCCGAAAGAGGGAGGTCATGCTGAGTTGTAAAGGCTGAGCGATACCCTCCCAGGGCGAACTTGAATAGGAATGGATGGTTCTGGAAGGGTAGGAAAGTCACCATGCCAAGGAAGGAGTTTGTAAGAGACAGGCTTAAGGCTGGAAGTGAGCTGGGGAGGGATCTGGGGTGGGTGGCAGGAGGCCTCCCTAGAGACCCCACTTCTCCAGCCAGCATGGGGTGAGATAGGTGGGCAGGGCTGTCCCTGGCTTGTCCCGCTGCTGGGTGCCGCATGGCTCCTGGCTGTGGTTTGCTCCTCACCTCAGGGGTGGGCAGGATGAAGAGAACCTGGGGGAGGAGAGGAAGCGCTTTAAGGGAGTCGGAGGCCAGCGCCTGCCTCCCTGCCTCCGTGCAGCCCTTCTGGCCCAGGTTTCAAAGCCACCTCCTCCTGGAAGCCTCCTCAGGCTCCCGCCTATGCCAGGGTCCCCTCATGTCGGCCTTTCGCCCTCTGCCTTTCCGTGACTGTCCCCACATCTCTGCTTTTGCTGCTTTCAGCTCTGTGTCCATCTTCCTGGCCACGTGGCAACCTGCTTGAGCCAGGGTGGCATCTGTTCTGCTCTTCTGGGACCCCCTCCCCTTAGCACAGTGCTGATCACATGGTCACCATTCAAGACACATTTATTGTCAGGCACAGTGGCACATGTGTGTAATTCCAGCAGCTCAGGAGGCTGAGGCAGGAGGATCGCGAGTTCAAAGCCAGCCTCAGCAAAACTCAAAATAGGGCTGGGGATGTGGCTCAGTGGTAGCACATCCCTGGGTTCTGAGCCCAGTAGTGCAGGAAAAAAATTTTTTTTTGTTGAAAGACCAATCAACTGGAGGCATGAGGAACAGTGAGTGCTGTATTTGCCCAAGGTGACCCGGATGACCTTGGTGGCATGGCTGTTGTGCAGCTGCAGTGCCACCCTGTCTGGCCTCCTAGCTGGTTCTCCCACCTCTGCTGTGGACCCCACATCTATTCTCCACCCAGCAGCCAGAACCCAAGTCAAAGCCGGCTGCAGTGGGTGTGCCTGTCATCCCAGCTACTTGGGAGGCTGGGTGATCTCAGGTTTGAGGCCAGCCCGGGCAATTTGGCAAGACTCTGTCTCAAAATAGAAAATAAGAAAGGGCTGCGTACAGCTCAGCATAGAGCACTTGCCTAGCCTGTCCCAAGCTCTGGGTTCCAAGCCCAGCACTGCAAAACACAAGAACCCAGAACAAATTGGATCCCTCCTCTGCTCCCAGCCCTCCAGAGTGCCTACTGGATGCAGAGCAAAAGCCTGAGTCAGCGCTCGACCCGGCCACCTCCCTAATCTCACCTCCCTTCTCGTCCCTGACCTCAGCCATGCCACATCTGCCCTCCTCCCTGTCACTCTAACACAGCCGATTGACTCCCACCTCAGGGCCTTTGCACTGGCTCTGCTTGCTCCCTGGCCTGCTGTGCCCTGGACATTTCAGAGACACCAAGCCCTCTACCACGTGCTGGCCACCCGCCCCACCTCTCCTCCCTCCCCTGTGCCCTTGCCTGCCCCATCATCTAACTGCCCTGCTCCTTTTCTTTCGGCCACTGTCCTCCAGGCTGCCATAGAAGTCGGGGGTGGGAAGGGTGTGGCGTGGAGCGCGTGAGCGCGGGGAGAAGGCCAAGCCTGGCAACTTCCTCAGAGCAAATTTAGGAAAAGCTGAAGTGAAAGAGCTTTGGGTGGCCGAGCGTTTCCTGCAGGTCCCCAGGCCCAGGCCACGCATGACCGCACCGTCTGAGCACGTGTGGGGGTGGCTGGGTGGTCTAGGTGGGCTGTGTTAGGTGGGCTCCGCCTGGCGGTCCCGGGTCCTGGATGCTGGACGCCCTGAGACTCCGCTGTGCTGTGGGCTCGGCGCTTCTGTCCTTCCCCATGGTAGACAGCCCGAAGCCACAGCATGCAGCCTCTGGAGCTGGGTCCCAATCCCAGCTCTGCCCCCTGCCAGGTGACCTGGAGGAAGCCATTTAACCACACTGTGCCTCAGTCTCAGAATCTGGAAAATGGGCACAAGACCAGGGCTCACTTCCCGGTGCTGTTGCTGGCTGCAGTGAATGAAGGTGTGGAGGCCCTTGGCCAGCGTCCACAGCCCACAGTCCAGCGGCTGAGGCCAAGCCAGCCGGAAAAGTGGGCGCCCACTGCACAGGGGGAGGCCCAGGGCTCCCCAGGAGGCCCCTCCCCAGGCAGGTGGCTCAGTGAAGCTCAGGATGCAGAACAGGCTGGTGAAGAGGGTGGAGGGAAGAGGCTGCAGGGCTGGGGTGGAGGCCGAGGCTCCCAGGGGAGGAGGAGGCCTGTGCCTGGTGGGAGGGTGGTGTGGGGCTGGGGCGGCCGCAGGCCCGCTCACTGCGGTGCCTCTTAACCTTTGTCTGGGCGGCAGGAAGCCATGGCAGGTGTTTGAGCAGGAGCACCAGCACAACACAGGCTGTGAAGCTGACGCCGTCACACAGGATACCCAGGGTCCAAGGCCACAGCTGCTAGATGACGTGGCCTGGTGCAGCAATAAAGGGGGGCTGGCAGGGCGAGGGGGCTGGCAGGGCGAGGGGGCTGGCAGGGCGAGCTGTGGAAGCCCTGAAGGTGTCCTGGAGGAGGGGGCCTGGGAGTGAGCCTCAGAGGCCATGAGCGCAGCAGGCTCTGACCTCAGGCAAACTGTGCCCTCTCTGGTCCCACCTGCCCTGCCAGGGGTTGACCAGGGTGCTCCCTGGGTTCGCTCAGCTCACACTCAGCAGTTAGAGCTAGGGCTGACTGGAATCTGCCAGGGACTAATTCAGATTTTTTTTTTTAATATGGAGACTGGATCTCACTAAGTTGCTTAGGACCTCGCCAAATAACTGAGGCTGGCCTCAAACTTTCCATCCTTCTGTCTCAGCCTCCTGAGTGGCTGAGATTAAAGGCAGGAGCCACCACACCTGGCTTAGATTCCCGATTTAGCTTGCGACCCCACCTGCCTTGGTTTCCCCTCTGCATGGGCTGGGGTGGAGCAGGGAGGATAATAATGGTTGATTGTCAAAGACCTTACCCGCCTCAGGGACCAGATGCCAAGGATTGTTTTCCATCCTTAGGAGGGTGGGCCCTTCCTGCCAGGAGAAAATTCCAAGCTCCTGTAGCCGGGAGGGGAGAGCCTGCCACCCCCACTGACCACACGCCCGCCACCCAGCCCTTGGCACCGACCTGTTCTTTCTCTTCTGCTCTCTCTTGGCCCAGGTGGCGGGAGCCTCAGGGTCTGGAGGGGCCCTGGGCTCACTGGCTTTGGTCAGAAGCTCCCCATCTCTTCTCCTGACCCTTCTGCCCAGGCCCACAGCCGACGGCCCGAGTGCCCCTGGTCTTCTCCTGGATGTCCATTAGTCTGCTGGTGGGAAGGATGGGGGCTCCTGTCCTATGAAACGGTGGGATTGCTTAGGAATATCCTGGTCTTAAGAGCCTCTGCTCCTTAAAGTCCCTAAACCCAAGTGTCTGTGGTTCTGACCTTCGTCTGCCAGATGCCGTGTCCCTGAAGTCACTTGGTTCTAAAATTTCTTGGGACTGGAATAGAAAATGTTCCAATATCCATGGTTCTGGAACGTGTGGTTCTAGAATTTTCTATTTCAAAGGCACTGTGGTCCTGGAAGGCTTGTTCTGGTGGTCCAACCTGATGGCTCTTGGTGCGTTGGGACTGTCACGGTGCTGGGGGCGCTGGTGGAGGAGCTGGGCCGGGGTGGTGACAGTGGCAGGCCAGGTGCGCTGCTGTGGGTGTTGGTGGCAGCTCCGGTGCTGACAGCTGGGCAGAGGCTGCCACCTGAGCCTCTCACAGCTGGCCCTGACCCAGGAAGGGGAGGGGACCGGGACAGGAGGTGACCCCAAGGGGCCAGGCGGAGGACCTTCTGCGAGCTCTGGGGCCAGTCAGGGCTCTACCCGTGTATTAATCAGGCCCCCAGACACCCTCCGCCTGGGTGTTGGTCTCTGGTCCCCGCTCTGTTCCCTCGATCCTCTGGCCGTCTCTGGGAAGAGGCGGGAGCTGACGTTGACCCTTGGGGGCCTCAGTTTCCCCAGCTGGGCCCTGGGCCGTCTGCTGCCACCATTTCCACTCTGCCGTCGCCTCCTCCTGTCCTCAGGCTCCCTGTGCTCTCCTGTGAGGAGATGCTCAGGCTCCTGGGGCCCTGCTTGGCGGGCTCCCAGCGGCCGTGGGAGCTGGAATTCCGAGCGGTCCCTGGCGTGTGCACCACCTCCTGCCTGCTGGGGCACCTTCTCCACTAGGGCCAGGAATTCCTCCTGCTTGTTCCCCACTGGCCCCCAGGGAAGGGGTTGCTGTGGGAAGGGCCAGAGCACATGCTGGAAACAGGGACTGGGAAAGGGAGGAAGGGAGACTGGGTCAGGGGGTGTCTGGCGGGGGGCAGTGGAGGAGGGGGCACAGGTTCTGGCCTTCTCCCCCACCCCTGCCCTTCAGTCCCATCATTTCAGCCCTTCTGTGTGCACAGGTGGCCACAGTTTGAGTCCTGTGGATCCATTTGCTGATTCCACGTACTTATGGCCAGGCATAAAGTAGGTGCTTAATAAAATTGCCCATGCTGGGATATAGCCAATGGAAAGACAGAGAGAAACCCCGTCCATGCAGACACCTGAGAAGGAAGTGCAGACAGAGCTTTGTGTGAGGACAAGCAGCGGGTACTGGACAGACAGCAGCTGGGGTCTGCTTCTCCATAGGCTCAGGAGACACCTTGGTGCAGGCGTCAGTGGTTAGAGATTGAGGAGAAGGGGAGAGGCCAGAGCCCAGCTGGGGGAAGCACAGATGAGCTGAGAGACCGGAAGCTGGAGTGGTGGGAGGACAGTCAGGACACCAGCCATCCCTGAAGATCCCAGGGCGTTCCTGGCTGCTGAGTGCAGAATGGGCAGGGGGGGCAGTGGGGTCCTGGTGAGAAAGGACAGAGGCTGGGACCCAGAGGGGTAGAGGTGGCAGACTCTGGAGGTGTTCCCAAGGGAGAACCTGGCTCATGGATTGCATGTGGGAAGAGTTTTGCTGATTAGTGTTGAACCATGGCGGTGTTTGCCAGTTTCAGTGGTATGAATATACCTGCTACGGTGGATCCCCCCACCACTGAGGACTGAGCCCGGGGGTGCTCTACCACTGAGCTGCATCCCCAGCCCTTTTTATTTTTTTATTTTGAGACAAGGCCTCGCTGAGTTGCTGAGGCTGGCTTGGAACCAACAATCCTCCTGCCTCAGCCTCCCAAGTTGCTGGGATTACTGGCATGCGCCACTGCACCTGGCCTGTCAGGGCCAATTTCAAGCTACTAAGCTTAGTAGGTGAGACGTGCACACAAGCATATCATGACATCATTACGCAGCATTGCCACCATCCAGATGCAAGAGATGCCAGGAACCTCAAGGGCACAGGTAACAGGAAAGAGCCCTGAGATACCTGGGCAGTGACGAGGAGTGTTTATGTAAGTTTAATATTTTAATAATGTTTAAAAGGTGGCTTGCAAAATTCCTGAAAATTTAGCAGCAGCTGAAGGAGTTATGTCACGGGAGGAGTAACTTGGAAGGAAGATTCTAGTCATGCTGTCAGCTCTGGGTCACCAGAGCTTCCCCAACCAACCCAGAGAGTGTGAGGGAGAGTGGCTTCCCAATGGGGGCAAGATGGCCCAGGGAGCTCCCTGAGGGACGGCGCTGTGCTGGGGGACGGGGTCAGCTCCTATCCTGGATCTGCCCCCCTCTTGCTCTGTAACGTGGGGGTAGTTGCCGCCCTCTGCAGACCTCAGTTTTCCTATCTGTAAAATGCTTTTCTCAGTCCGGTGGCCTCTCTGGTTTCCAAGGCACGCGGGGCTTTCACTCCCATTGGGCCCCAGCGCCGCTGATGTCTTTCTCTTTTTTCTGGTGATGTATTTCTAGACACCTACCTGGCCCTGCCTCAGCTTGCCCAGTCCTCCAGCTGTGTTACCCTGGAGCTGTCTGACTTGCTAATGATGTCACCCTGGGGAGACAGTGACTTCAGGTGGGGGTTACCCTGCCCCAGGCTCCTCAGGCCCAGGGCCAGGTCTGCTTCCTGGGGAAAGGGGGCTTCCTGGATGTACTCTCCTCTTTGAACACTTCCGGGCTAGCCCGGACCCTGAACATAGATTAGATCCTGACAGGGTGTGTGGTGAGCCTCCCCAAGCCCACCTGGAGGGCAGGCTAGGGATCCCCAGAGCAGAGCACGGAGCCTGGGCTCAGCCCTACCCGGCAGGCAGTGTGACCTTGGGAAAATCACTGTCCCTTGCTGGATTTCAACTTTTATCTCAAAATAGGGGTCGATTTCCAAACTAGGGCCTTTAGGCTCATTACAGGGGAGAGGAGGCCAAAGGTGGTCAGAGCAGGTGGCCCTGGAGCTGGGAGGTTCAGGAACAATGCCACTAGTGGTGGATGATTCAAAGGTTGCCCTGCTTTAGCCTGGTCCTGATCCCTGTGGCCTCCGCGCCTCCCGAGGCGGCTCCCTGCTGGTCCCGAGCCCTGGCCTCCCCTGGCCAGCACCATGCTCTACCTGGTTGCTGAAGCTGAAAGCCCATGGGTCAGTCTTGCTGCCTGCAGCAGCGCAGTCCAATCTCACCAGGTACAGAAAGCCACTGTGCGCAAAGGACACCCACAGTCCCAGTCACATGAAAGCGCTTGGTGACAGAGGCCAGAGAGTGCACAGCCTGGGGACAGGGATGGACTAGAACGAGAGGCTTCAGGGGTGGAAATGCTCCCTGCTATCCGATCACCTTCCTGATCCTTCTCTCCTTTCATCTACTTTGTAGAGCAAGACAGAAAACCCCAGCTCCGTGCATCTTCCATTCTAGTGGGGGGGGGGGATAGGAGCAGGCAGACATTAAACAGGAAAAACAGGTAAAAATGTCATAGATCGACTTTGGGAAGGGAGAGACCGAGGATGCCTGTTGGGGTGGGTGCAGGGTGCCGGGGCAAGGCTGCTCAAGTCTGAAGGGTCCTGAAGGAAGCACAGAAAGGGGCTCCAGGGAGCCGGGCGCAGTGGCGCAAGCCTGTAATCCCAGCACTTAGGGAGGCTGAGACAGGAGAATCACGAGTTCAGAGCCAGCCTCAGCAATGGCGAGGTGCTAAGCAACTCAGTGAGACCCTGTCTCTACATAAAACACAAAATAGGGCTGGGGATGTGGCTCAGTGGTCAAGTGCCCCTGAGTTCAATCTCCAGTGCCAAAAAAAAAAAAAAGAAAAAGAAAAAGAAAGGGGCTCCAGGTTCTCTGATGGGGAGAGTGTCCCAGGGATGGAGCACAGGCTAGAGTGAGGCCGGGCACAACAGATCGCAAAAGGCCCAGGAGGAATGAAAACCCCTGCGGAGTGGCTGGGAGAAGGGGCTGAGGTTCGTAGTGAGCGGTCCTGGGCTCCTTCACCCAGGGAGCACTTAGTACCTGACCCCCTTCCATCCCCGAGGGCAGGGCAGGCCTCACTCCTCAGCCGCCATCCCAGCCTGTCTACACCTGGGGCGAGGGATGAGCAAACACCTGGCTTCAGCAGAGCTGCCCTGCCTGGGGCGCCAGTTCTCGGTGGCTCCAGACCCACTTTCTCCTGGCTGCTCCCAGCCTGGCCTCCTGTGCTGAGCTGTTCCCTGCAGGAGGTGGCGAGCGTGCGGCCCACGCTGACTGGGCTGGATCTCTTCCTCGCTGGGTGGCCTTGGCGAGCCACTGTCCTCCCTGAGTCAGCTCCTGGTCTGCAGACCCGGGATATGCTCACGGGGCAGGGCCTGGCCCATGGGGATGCAGGTTGGCGTGGGCCAGCTGGGGTGGCCTGTGGCCTGTGCTTAGGGATGAGGAATGAATCGAGGGTTTGGGTTTGGCCTGTGTGACCTGGGACAAGTCACTTCCTTTCTCTGATCTTTGCTTGGTTCCAGATAAATGCATGGCTGTTCTGCTGCCTGTTGGGTCCGGGGGCCTGGATAGTGGGGCTTGGGCTTGTGGGGCCCCACCTGGGACCTGGAACGCATGGGAGGTGTTGGGGCCAGAGGCGAGCGGCAGTTCCAAGTGTCTGAGGCAGACAATGGGCACTGTGTGTGGGGGACAGGGTGGGGCAGTGGGGGGGCAGAGTGGCACCCAGCAGGAATGTGCCCGGCCTGTCTGGGAACGTTCCCCTTGTGGCCGGCTCCCCTGTTGTGGGCACCTGAGGCTGGCATCTTGCCCACCTGGCACTGCTGCGGTCCAGGTTCAGAGCCTGGCACAGCAGAGGGCCGGGAGTTTCGGGTGGGCCAGGTCTTCCTGGGTGCCACCCCTGCAAGTCTGAGCGGCCTCTCTGGGCTTTGGAAGTGTGGTGGGGGGAGGGGCGCCAGCTCTGTGCCACTGATTCGTCGGGGGACCTCTGGGCCTCACTCTCCCCATCTGTGTAAATGGTCTCTGATCCCATCGTGGGGACTCTCCTCCTCCTCCTCATGGAGCTGGACTGGTCTGCTCTGGCCCTCACTCTGTGCCCTGAACAAAGCCTACCCATGGCCGAGCTGAATGAAGCCTTTTCTATTATCGATTATTTTCTTGCTCTCCCCAGGTCCTTCGCCTGAGATGGCTTCCCACAGCCAGGTCCCTCCGTGTGGGCTCAGCCCAGGGGTGGCTCTGACAGATGAGGCGGGGCTGGCCGGGCCTGCCTTCCTGTCCCCTCTGTTTCCTGTGCCCACTCTGCTGTCAGCCTCTGCGGGGGCTTCTCCACCCCCAGCCCTCCTCCACCATCAGCCCGGCTTTGGACCCCTGCCCTCCCCAAGGTCTCTGTGCACTGGTGTCCCCCACCCCTGGCCAGATGGCCTTCATGATACCCATTGCACAGATGAGCAAACTGAGGTCCAAAGGGGTGACTGGTAGGGCTCCCGGCCCACAGCTGGGGGTGTCAGGCTTGGCACCTACGTCTTGGGGGGGCTGGTCCTGGGCAAGGGGACCGTCAGCTCTTCTGATCATCAGGATCTGCTCAGCAGACCGCTGGGCATGCAGCCACCTTCGGGATTTCCACCCTCCGCCTGCCACGCCTTGGCTCTGTGCCAAGGCCCCGCAGGGCATCGCCTCCTCTCTGAGGGGGGCTGCAAGGCGAGGGGCTGGCAGCCAGGAGCCTGTTCTCCTGAGGCCTGCGTTTGGCACCCACGAGTGGAGCCAGGGTCTGGGAACCTCAGGGTCAATCTCCATCCACATCAACGGGCAGGCTCCATCCTGCAGCCAGGAGGACAGACGGCTGCCCTTCCTGGGGACTCCCTAGGCCAGTGAGTCCAAGGGCTGAGACAGGCTCCTCAGCTGCGGGGTGGCCCAGGCTGCCTGATGACCTCATGGGTCTTTCCCAGACCTGAGTCACCGAGGCTCACTGACTGACCCCGTGGCACCTTTGGAGGAAGGGGAGGCGGCCAGCTCTGCGGGTGGGCTGGGAAGGGCAGGATTGGCCTCTGCTACCTGATGTGCAGGGGCCAGGGAAGGGGGCAGGGGTGTGGCCCCCAGCTGGCAGTTGCCTCTGGGGAACTGAGATGAAGGTGGCTCTGGATCCTTCCGTGGGGGCTCATCTGGAGCTCCTCCTCCTCACACGCGCTAACAGGGGCCAGGGGTGTGGTTCCACCTGAGGGAGGGAAGGAAGACGTCCCTTCAGTCTCCTCTCTGTCCTGTCCCCTGCACAGATGTGAATCAGCCCAGGTGAGGAAGTTGACAAACCTCCTGCTCCGGGTCCTGGGAAAAGGGCCACTTCCTCTTCCCTGGGGGTTTGGACCTAAGGTGACTGTTACTTTGCATTGGGCTCAGGGCACCCCATGCAGGGACTTTGAGTGTCAGGTCTCCAGGAGGACACCCAGCACTTTCTAAGCGCCAGGCCTGTCCTCCCACTCGGCAGGCATCATCTCCTGGAATCCTCAAAGCTGCTGGTGCCCTTGTTTTTTGTGGATGATGAAACTGAGGTTCTGGGGATGGGAGTGGGAGGGACTCCCTGAGGGTCACACAGCTCAGGTGGAGGGAGCTGCATGGTACCGGAACGAACCCAGCAGTGCTTACCTGAGCCACATCCCCAGCCCTTCTTTGTATTTTATTTAGAGACAGCGTCTCGTCTCGCTGAGTTGCTTAGAACCTCTCTAAATTGTGGAGGCTAGCTTTGAACTCGCCAGCCTCCTGCCTCAGCCTCCCAAGCTGCTGGGATTACAGGTGTGCATCACTGTGCAAGGCCCCAAGCTCAGGGCTCTTGTTCCTGGAGGAACTTTCTTCATCCTCCCACTGTGAATTCAGCTTCACCATCTTGAAGACCAGGAGAGGTTGGCAAGGGTGTCCAGCGAAGGGACAGCATCGCTCTGCACCCCCATTGTGGGTCCCCCCCTCGTTAATCTTTAAGCGGCCTGATGATTAATTAATTACCCAAGACCCGCAGGGGGCTCGGTTGAGTGCACCTGATGTCTGCGGCCAGGGCGGCCTCTCCCCACCCCCAGCCCAGTTTCCAAGTGGGCCACAAGGATGTGTCCTGCCAGACGCATGGACACAGCAAGAGAGTCATGCTCACTGCCTTTGGCCCACCCTGCTCGTGCTGTGTCCTGGGCCACAGCAGTCTGCAGAGCCCAGGGCAAAGGGCAAGCAGGGGCCGTCAGAGGAAGGAAGACAAAACCCACAGCCCAGAAGGGCACGAGGCTGCTGGGGTTTGGCTGGTCTGTTTGGACCCTGCAGAGACACATGGGAGCCCTGTGGCAGCCCATTGGCTCTCAATGTGGCACTGAAGAAGGGCCTGAGCCCAGAAGGTGTCTGCGGGCTGGACAAAGGACAGGCCCCTCTTCCCCTCCACCAGCCTGAGCCTCAGTGTCCCCCTCTGTGATCAGGGCTGACGTTCTTGTCCATAGATCAGGGAGAATGAATGTCTGCTAGATGTGCTCAGGGTGCAGCTGGCAGGGTGGCGGGGGCTTGGGGATGGGTTCCTGCTGAGAAGTGATGAGACAGGATACGCGCTGTACGCAGGAGGTGACCTCAGTTAATGCCCTGTCAACCTCAGCTTCCCCATCTGTGAAATGAGGGGCGGGTCCCTGAGTGTCCAGGACTCTCAAGGACACTTGCATGGGGAAATGGGTCATTGGTGCCCAGTGGAGGCCTGTGTCCACCACTTCCCTTGTGTCCCCATCCCCAGAGCAGGTGCCAGGTGGTAAGTGTCCAGGGTCCTCCCGCCAGGAACTCAGGAAGCTCCTTGCCCCAAGGTGAGGACTCTACCACAGTGACTTGCAGCTTGATCAGCAGGGCAGGTGTGGAGAGGTAACCTCATGGTAGAGGGGCTCCTGAGACATTGGCCTTGGGAGGCAAAGGATCTTTGAAGACTTCATGTCTTCTGGGAATTTAGAATTTTCAAAAGTATTCAAAATGAAGTCATAATGCCCGTGCTGCATAAATCCACAGACACACTTGCATCGGAGCCAGACCAAGGGGTGGAGAAGGTGCACCTACCTTCCTGCCCCGAGGTGAACAGGGCCCCCCACATCCATGTCTACCCAGCTCTTCAGAACATGGCCTTATATGGAATAAGGGTTATTGCTGATGTACTTAGAGGAACACAGCCGGGGGAGCATGGCGAGCCACCAGAAGCTGGAGCAAGCCAGAGCTTGCTTTCCCTAAGAGCCACAGGGCACTCTGCCCTGCTGATACCTTGCTTTTGGACTTTCAGCCTCCAGAATTGTGAGAATAAAGTTCTGTCATTTCAGTCTGTTTATCATGGATGGTGGTGTGGTCATTTGTTATAGCAGCTACAGGAAGCCGATACACACAGGGAGGCCACAGCCTTCATATCGGCTGCGTGTCCCTCAGGGGTTCCCTCTGCTTGCCATGTACAGCTGTAGTGAATGAACAGAAGTTTATTTTGAAAATTTCAATAGGTGTATACCTTGGACCATCCACCAGGGCTCTTTCCTCTTCCTCATGTTACCTAGGAGATGGCTCCACCTTTTTACTTTTCTTTCTTTCTTTTTTTTTTTTTTTTGGTACTGGATATTGAACTCAGAGACACTCGACCACTGAGCCACATCCCCAGCCCTATTTTGTGTTTTATGTAGAGACAGGGTCTCACTGAGTTGCTTAGCGCCTCACCATTGCTGAGGCGGGCTTTGAACTCGTGATTCTCCTGTCTCAGCCTCCCTACAGGCTTGTGCTACCGCGCCCGGCTAACTTTTCTTTCTTTTTTTGTCATGTGGGGCCAAGAATGGAACCCAAAGCCTCACACATGCTAGGCAAACACTCCACCACTGAATTACACTCCCAGCCCTTTTTATTTTATTTTGAGACAGGATCTTGCTGAGTTACTGAGGCTGGCCTAAAATTTGAGATCCTCCTGCCTCAGCCTCCGGATTCACTAGGATTACAGGAGTGCATCACTACACCTGGATGCTCCATGTTTTTGCTCCCAGAGCTGAGTTTTTCCTTTCAGGGTGATAGCTACAGGATGGCTCTACCACCCCTCAGTTAATGGGTCCTCATTGATGGACACGGAGGGCGTTCCCAGCTTCTCCTTGAATCGTCTCTTTTGGACATGCTTGATGTGAAACTGGAAGATTTCCTATAAGGAGAACTGATGGATCAAAAGGGTAAGGTCAGGGGGCTGGGATTGTGGCTCAGCGGTAGAGCGCTCGCCTCGCATGCGTGAGGCCCTGGGTTCGATCCTCAGCACCACATACAAAAGCAATATAACTAAAAAAAAAAAAAAAAAAAGGATAAGGTCAGGGCTGGGCTGGGGCTCAGGGGCAGAGCGCTCACCTAGCACATGTGAGGCGCTGGGTTTGATCTTCAGCACCATGTAAAAATAAATAAAGGTCTGTGTCCATCTACAACTAAAAATTTTTTAAAAAGGGTAATCTCTTTTGCAATTTGAAGGGTGTTGTCAAACTGAGTCAAAATATATTAGAGCTGGGCATGGTGGTGTATTCCTGTAATCCCAGTTGCTCGGGAGGCTGAGGGAGGAGGCTCACCAGTTCAAAGCCAGCCTTAGCAAAAATGAGGTGTCGGAGCCGGGCGCAGTGGCCCCAGCACTTAGGGAGGCTGAGACAGGAGGATCGTGAGTTCAAAGCCAGCCTCAGCAATGGCGAGGCGCTAAGCAACTCAGTGAGACCCTGTCTCTACATAAAACACAAAATAGGGCTGGGGGTGTGGCTCAGTGGTCGAGTGCCCCTGAGTTCAATCCCTGGTACCAAAAAAAAAAAAAAAAAAGAGGTGTTGGGGGCTGGGGATATAGCTCAGTTGGTAGAGTGCCTGCCTCGCATGTACAAGGCCCTTGGTTCAATCCCCAGCACCAAGCTTGGCGCGATGGTGTATGCCTGTAATCCCAGCACTTTGGGAGGCCGAGACAGGAGAATCGTGAGTTCAAAGCCAGCCTCAGCAATGGCGAGGCGCTAAGCAACTTAGTGAGACCCTGTCTCTACATAAAACACAAAATAGGGCTGCGGATGTGGCTCAGTGGTCGAGTGCCCCTGAGTTCAATCCCTGTTACCCCGCCACAAAAGTGTTAGAAACATAGAATCTTAAGGAAAAGATCATGGAAAAGGCTTTTGGATTTGATAGTGTTGGGTCCTTCCAACCCCAGAATCGTGATATTTTAGGGCTTATGGGGAGAGGACCTTGGAAGGACACCGATTCTAGCATCCCACACAGGATCCGGGAATGACAATTTCCAAACTCTGCTTGGGTTCCCATCCTCCAGGGTGAGTAAGGAGGAAGCAGAAGAGACAGGACAGGGGCCCTGGAACCCAGGGACTTCTTTGGGACCTCTGGCAGGAGCTGATGGAGTTCAGTCCCCAGCCTGGGCACCTTGTTCCTCGGCAGCACTGGAGCTGCCCGTGCAGCTGAGATGCCAGAGCAGCAGAGCCTCTGTGACCACGCACAATGGCCCCTCTGTACTTGGCACAAAAGAAAATGTGAATGGAAAGGGCAGGGGTGAGGGTGGAGGAAATGGAGGGCCTGCACTCGGACTGAGGGCTGGCCCGATGGAGTTCTGGGGTCTGGGACAGGGCACAAAGCTTGGGGCTAGACATCAGTTGCCCGCCTTGGGTCAGTTCCGTCTTCACTTTGGTGGTTTAGAATAAGATCTTTCCCCAATTATTTATCACTCCTCTTACTGAGAGGTGGGGGTCTCCATGCCCTTCCCTGGAATTGGGCTCTGCAGATGCTTGGTTAGTATGGCAGCAGTGACACTATGTGAGTTTCTGGCACCTGATAAGAAACTGCAACTTCCTCTTCCCACCTCTTAGCATGCTCCTGCTCGGAACTCAGCCACCATGCTGTGAGGAAGCTCAACAGCCCCAGGGAAAGGCCCATGTAGGGAGCAGCAGAGGCTGCAGCTGTCCCCCCACAGAGCTTCCAGATGGTCTGGCCCCCTCACCAAGCAGCCTAGTAGACCCCACAGAGAGCAGAGATGTGTCTTCCCTGCCAAGCCTGGCTTTACCTGCAGATCTGTGAGTGAAGCTAATGGTCACTCTTGTTTTGAGCCACTACATTTTGGGATCATTTGCTTCACAGAAATAGGTGGCTAGCCGGGTGTGGTGGCGCAAGCCTGTAATTCCAGCACTTAGGGAGGCTGAGACAGGAGAATTGCAAGTTCAAAGCCAGCCTCAGCAACAGCGAGGCACTAAGCAACTCAGTGAGACCCTGTCTCTACATAAAACACAAAACAGGGCTGGGGGTGTGGCTCAGGGGTCGAGTGCCCCTGAGTTCAATCTCTAGTACCAAAAAAAGAAAAAAAAAAAAAAAAAAGAAATAGGTGGCTGAACAACCCTCATGACCAACAATGTCACCACTATGCCTGCAGGCTGGGTTAGGGTGTGGGTGTTGGAGGCAGGCTCACCAGCCCTGTGCCAAGACCTCCCTTGGCCTGAGTTTCTTCCTCTGCAGGTGGTGGTAGGGTCCAGTGAGTGGGGCTGGTGTTGTTTCAGGGCTTGGCCAATGGCAGGGGTCGTGAGTATCATCGTCATCCTTAGTCTCCTAAGCAGTGGGAGATTCCTCACTCCAGGCATCTTTAAAACAGGCAGATCCGGGGCTGGGATTGTAGCTCAGCGGTAGAGCACTTGCCTCGCATGCGTGAGGCCCTGGGTTCGATCCTCAGCACCACATACAAAGCAATAAAATAAAGACATTGTGTCCATCTACAACTAAAAAAATATTAAAAAATAAAAATAAAAAATAAATAAAACAGGCAGATCCTGGTTGCTCATTCCTTTGAGGAGCTCCTCCTCCAGGAAGCCTTCCCTGACCACCAGGCTGGGCTGCCCCGCCTCTGTGCGCCTCCCGCCTTCTGTGCTGTCTCCTCCAAGGCTCTTCTCTTGGTTGCCACCTGTTCACAGCCACCAGGCCGAGGCCTCCTTGAGGGCACCATTACAAGGGCCAGCTAGCGGTTGAAGTCTGGGAAGCAGGGAACAGGTATGTGTGGACACAGGTGGCACTCTGGGGACCCTTACACAGCTGAGTGGCCCTCGGCCAGGCTGCGCACCCCTGAGTGCACCCATTCGAGGTTTGACGGAGCGTCTGCAGGGCACCTGTATGTGTGAGGCTGTGGACAGACCCCGGGCCCATCAAGTTCCCGACTGAGCTCGTGCAGCTGCGGGAGTCCTTATGCGCCTGGGTGCGTGTTTCATCCTAGGCACACGCCCCTGTGCGCCCAGGGCCAGGCAGGGGCAGGGGAGTGCAGCAGCTGCCACATCCAGGGCCCTCCAGTCCTCATTTGAGAACTAAAAATAGCCTGTGCCCAGCCTTGTGCCACCGGGCAGGGTGCCAATGGGCAAGCCCCACAGGACACCCCAGCCAGGCTGTGGCTCTGATCCCTCTTGGGCCACCGCCCTGCCTGTCCTTCCTTGCCTTGGGCTCCCATGAGCTCATGCAGGCCTTGCCCAACCAGGACAGGGGGAGGGGAGGTGCTGAGGCCCTGCCCATGGCCAGGCGCTGGACACAGCCAGGCCTGATAAGGTCAAGCATGGAGTGGGGTCGGCCCCTCCCTCCGCCAAGGCCAGCCGGGCGGACATGAGTCAGCACAGGGGGCATCAGGCCGCCCAAGCCTGACCGTTGGCTGGCGACAGGGAGGGCCCGGGGGTGGCTGCCTTCCCGGGCAGGCCCAGCACTGGCCAGGAGGAACCACCTGCCAGGTCGGCCATGCTCTGACCTCATTCCCCAACTTGAGGAACCCCCACCGCCACTTCCACCCAGAAAACCCTCCTCAGAGGCCCCTGGCCAACTTCCTGCCTGGTTTCCTTGCCCCTGTGTCCCCAGGACAGCTGAAGCCCACCCCCACAGAAGGGCGCCTCCCAAGTAGCTGTGCTGCCCAAGGCCTTCCGTACGCCCCTTCCTCAGGAAGTCCTCCCTGACCCCAGGCCGAACTGGGCCATCTCCCGGGCTCCCAGCTCCCTCTAGGAGGCTCCCACGGTCTGGACCTGACTTCTGAAGGGCCGGAAGTGTGTCTTTCTTTCCCATCCCTGGCCACATGATGGTCCCTCATAGAGTTCCCGTCTTCTGAGGACGCCAGGACCTGTCATCCTTGTCCTCCTTTACAGGAAAGGAGGCCAAAACCCGGCCATGGGGTGAGTGACTGGCTCAGAGCCCCCAGCAGGAAGTAGCCCACTTGGGATCTGACCCCGTGAGCGCTGTGGAGCTCATGGGTGGAGCCTCGACCTCACAGGACCCAGGGACGCAGGCCGAGCACCTTGAACCAGGGCTGTGCAGCATGTCCTGGGCTGGCGCTCAGCACCGCAGGACCCACCTAGCCCAGATGGAGCAGCCAGTGGCGGCTGAGCTGCAGGGTCAGGTTCCCCAGCGGTAACAGCCCAGGCCCTGCCGAGGGCCTGCTGACACCCGGAGAGCCAGCTCTGCATGGGAACACTCTTGTGAAGGAGGCATCATCAGATACTCCATTTAACTAACAGCTGAGGACACTGGGGCTCAGAGAGGTAGTGTGATGGGCCCAGGGTCACACAGTGAGGAGCAGCCCAGGCATTTCTTGAGAAACTCTGGCTCATGTGCTCACAAGCACCCTCATGGCACTGTGTGTAAGAGCGAAAGAGGAAAAGTGGCCCTGGACGCCTGTCGGTCCTCCACACAGGGAAATGACAAGAGGGGGCTGCACCTGCGCGGACCAAGTGGGGACCTCAGGCAGGGAGTGAGTGCGTCCTAGAGAACCTCGGAGCAAGATGGGCATGGTGGCCATGCCTGTAATCCCAGCACTTAGGGAGGCTGAGACAGGAGGATCGCGAGTTCAAAGCCAGCCTCAGCAATGGTGAGGCGCTAAGCAACTCAGTGAGACCCTGTCTCTACATAAAACACAAAATAGGGCTGGGGATGTGGCTCAGTGGTCGAGTGCCCCTGAGTTCAATCTCCAATACCAAAAAAAAAAAAAAAAGGACAGGGGATGTGGCTCCTCTGGTTAAGTGCCTGGGTTTAAAACCCCGGCACCAAAACAAACAAACGACAAGAAGAAAAAAAGCCATCAAATCTCTCTGATACGGACACTCTTCTGTCCCCTTCTTCCACATCTGGGGGACCCTTGTGATCGCACTGGGGTACCCAAATAACCCCGGACCATCTGAGTTTAAGGTTCAAGGTGCTGGGACTGTAGTGGACGCACCCATGCACCCATGCCTTCCGGGGAGACAGATGACAGCTGCACATTTAACTCTGTAATATATTGCAGAGGGGACAACTGCTGGGGACAAAGTGAAGCAGGGAGAGGGACAGGGAGCGGCAAGCCAGGTCTTCCTCTGCATATCACATTTGCATATTTCCTCCATGAACCAAACTGCATCACAGCACAGTTGATCTCTTTGCTTCTCTGCTGTGTGACTTTAGCCAAATGGCCTGATCTCTCTGGTCTCTTCATCCGAGGAGTCGACTGGGTGCTGATTCCCTCCTGTGATGCGGGACGTGGCCCGGGGGGACACCATGGCTCCCCTGGATATCCTGTCTGCAAGTTCCGCCTAGGGCAGGATGTATTGGGGTTCCCAGATACAGGCTGTGCTGGGGGCTGTGGCAGCCCCAGCTGGACCGGAGATTCGGGGGTGGGAACACTTCTTGCTGAGACACAGGTGGCCTTTGGACCTGGGGTTTGAGCCATTCCAGGAAGGAATCCAGCTGCTCCAAGTCCAGCTGGGCAGGCAGGAGTGTGGAGTCCGGCTGGGGCCTGGAGCTGCTCCCTCAGCTCGGGGAAGGAACCTGAGGCAGCCTGGGCCAGGTTGGCTTGAGGCCAGCCTCAGCTGACAGAGGGGAGGCCAGCGGGGAAGAGCGGGTGGGCCACGAACCTGGCCCCACCCTGGGGCCACCTTCCACGACTTGGGGTGGGTGACCCAGTTTTCTCGCAGGCCACATTCAGGGCGAGCACCCCTCCCCACCCTCCAGCTCCCAGGGGCCAGCCCCAGGCCCACCTCAGCCCCCTTCCTGTCCCAGGAGTGGACCATGAAACAGGGGCAGGAGGAACAGCGAAAGCAACCAACCAGAAGGGTCCCTCGCTGAGGAGCTAATGTCCACGCATCCAGAGATCCGAAGACGTCGAAGGCGACTAGGGCTGGGCTCCCCTCGTGTTCTGCCACCCATGGCTGTGCCATGCCCGTCACGGGGCACTTGCCTTCTTCCTCTGCCCAAGACACACACCCTCCTAGACGGCAGCGTCCCCCTCGCTCCTTAGACAATGGTGGCCACCAGCACCACATAAAGTGCTCCCTGCTGCTCCTGTGTGGCTGCCCTCCTTACGTGGCCAGGGTCAGGGCAGAAGGTGGCATTTTGTTTTTTAAACAAAGGAATAGCTTGGTGGGGCACCTTCTCTGAGTCTGGGGGGGACCTGGGTTTGCGGCTGGGCCCTGGTCCTCAGCACCTGGGTGATTTGAAGGGTCAGCAGGTCTTTCTCCTCCCTGATGCGCCCCACAGAGCTCAGCCACACAGTGGTGGTATATGCCAATGGTACTGTGCTGCTCAAGGGTGGCCTGCAGCTTGTCATTGTGCATGAGCAGGCTTTGCTTGAAAAATTTTCTGAAATCTGGAAATTTCACAGGTAGATTTCTGGCTTCTCTTGAAAAATCAAGTCTAGCCCCAGTAGGCCAGAGCCAAGGTGCCGCTGTCCACTCTGGGGGACAAGCATGCTCTGGGTGGCCCAGGTCCCATCTCTCCTGGTGCTCTCTTACTCTCAGCTGGTGCCTGGCACAGGCCTGGCTTCATCCTCTTGCTGGCTACTTGGAAGGTCTGGGGCTGGTGGGCAGAACCTCGGGTAATGCAGGCCTGTGGACCCGGGCCCTGAGCGGGAGGCTCCAGAGTGTCTCCCTCTCAGAAGGAAGCGGAGGTGCTGGCACCGGGTCCAGGAAGGGCCCTGGGCTCTGGGCCAGGTGCTGCATCCCGGGAGGCGGCAGCGGAGGCTTCTTCCCCAGGCTGGAGCCGGAAGCTGCGCCAGGAGCACCTGGAGTTCCCATCTCCTGGTCCCCAGGATGTGGATTCCTGTGCACCCCGCCCCCACGCCTTCCTCTTCCACACCTACACTTGGCAGCTACATCCTGCCTTCCAGGGACATGGGTGGAGTCCCTGAGGGGCCTAGGGACATCCTCTTTCTAGGGGGTTGAGATCTCTTCTTGGCCCCAAGGTGCCCTGAAGCACAGTTTGAAAACCACCAGTGAGCCCATCTGATAATGGGGAATCAAGCCAGGAGTGGGAGGGATGGAAGGGCCAGCCCCTGGGTTCCTTGTGGTCCCCTCTCCTAGTCTACCATGGGCCTGGCAGGTGAAAACACAGTCGAGGGGTCCCAGCCCTCCTTCCTACCCGGGGAAAGCTGCCTGGCGCTCAGCCCTGGCCCTGCTCTTATGTGTCCAAGGGGCTCTCACTTCCTATTAGACACCCCTCTTCTCCAAGGCCCACTTTGCCTGCCCTGCCAAATGCCCACCTTATAGGTAGGTGTAAGGAAGAAATGACCATATTGAAAATAACAAGAATAATGATCCTAAAGAGGGCTTGGTGGCATGCACCTGTAATCCCAGCCACTCGGGAGGCTGAGGCAGGAGGATTGCAAGTGTGAGGCCAGTCTGGGCCATTTTTCCAAGACCCTGCCTCAAAAAAATAAATAGGGCTGGGGATGCAGCTCAATGGTATAGCACCCTAGGTTCAACAAAATAAATAACAATAATTATAATCATACAGCTAGCCCTTCCTGAGTTTCAAGCGTTCTGGACCTGGGACGCGCTCCTTTTTTAAAGCACTTTATTTACTTCATTGTTTTGCAGTGCTGGGAATTGAATCCAAGGCCTTACCCAGGCTAGGCAAGTGCTCTGCCATGGAACCACATCCCCAGCCCTTTTTATTGGTTTATTTTTGAGACAGGTTCTCACTAAGTTGCCCAGACTGGTGTGCGCTACCACACCCAGCTCCTAAGCACGTTATGGAGAGGTAATTTACGTATCATAAAAAAGCACAGCCATTTAAAGTCCATGATTCCATGGTTTTGAGTATATTTGCAGAGTGGTACAACCTCTACCTAATTTTAGAACCTTTTCATCATATCCCAAAGAAACCCGATCCTGTTAGCCGCCACTCCCCATGTTGCCTCCCCCAGCCCTGGAAGCACTAATCTATGTCCTGTCTCTATGGATTTGCCTTTTCTGAACCTTTCATTTAGATGGAATCATCCCGTATGTGGCCTCTTGTGACGGACTTCTGTTAGTACAGTGTGGTAGCCTTCCTGTGACCTTCCTTCATTTTTTAAAACTGGGGGTTGAACTTAGAGCCTGTGCATGGTAGGCAAGTGCTGGACCACTGAGCTAATCCCAGCCCATTTTGTTTTATTTTGAGACAGAATTGCTAAGTCGCCGAGGCTGACCTCAAACTGGCAATCCTCCTGCCTCAGCCTCCTGAGTAGTTGGGAAGACAGCATGTGCCACCACAGTTGGTTACCTTCATTCTTTTTTATGACTGGATAATATTCCATCATGTGGATCTATTACATTTGATACACTCAGCAGTTGATGGACACGTGGGGTGTTTCCGCCTTTTGGCTATTAGGAACATATTGCTGGAGCATTGGCGTCTGTGTATTTGTGTGGATATGTTTTCATTTCCCCTTTTGTGTATCTGGAGGGGGAAGTGCTGTGTTCCACGGCAGCTCTGTGTCTAACATGTTGTTGAGACAGAGCCACTGGGTCTCACTCTGTCACCCAGGCTGGTCTTGAGGTTCAAGTGATCCTCCTGCCTCAGCCTCCAGAGCGCTGGGACACCAGGTGCCTGACTACATGGCACTTTTCTAAAGTGACTGAATTTTGTTGTTGTTCCCATGAACAGCAAACGAGGACACCACTTTGTCCATGTCCCCAACCAACATGGTCACTGCCTTTTAACTGTAGCCATCCCAATGGGGGTGTGGTGGCCTCTTCCCGTGATTTGGCCTGTTTCCCTGAACACCAACCAGGCCCGGCATCTTTTCTCTTTCGGAGAAATTTCTATTTGAGTGAGGGCGTCTCATTCAGTCGTCATGGCCATGCTGTGATCCTGTGATCAGCAACGCCCACGGGGAAACAGGTCCAGTCCCTCAGGGAGGGTGGCAGCGGTCGGGAGGAGGTCCTGGAGCGAGTCGCGGGGGTGGAGGCTGTAGGGGCAGGGCCCATGGTCTGCGGAGCCTCCGGCACCGCGGGCAGCAGGAGCTGAGCCCCGAGTCCTGTCCCCGGCCTCCACCTCATCTGAACCCGGCAAGACACCGCCTGCTCCGTGCCTCGGTTTCCCCACCGGCCGGCACCTTTATTCTGCTGTGAGCATCAGATGTAGCGCCAGTGACCGTGGTGCGAGAGGACAAGGGCCTCGGTGGCTCCAGACCTGGTGGCTCACGGGCTCCTCCACCTGTTCCCTTACTCGATCATCCGTCCTTCTCGCCACCCTGGGTGCTGGAAGCTTCCACCACGAGCCTCAGGCTTCCCAGGAGGAAGCACCGCCCGAGGTGGCCACTCCTAGGGGACCTGAGGAGGGGCGGCACCTGGAGGCTGGACCACGCCCCCGGGACGAAGGCGGTCCCTTAGCCCGCAGACCGCACTCTTGTGCTGAAGCCATTGTTCCCGCTCCTTTTTCTTTTTGGCAGTGCTGGGCCCGCGCTGCCCCCGCCCATTTCCACCTGTTCATGGTAGAGGGACAAACCGAGGCAGAGAGGAGGAGGGTCAGGGTCAAGGTGTCATGGTGAGTCAGTTGCAGAGCTGGGGACAGAAACCTGGGGTCCAGCTCCCAACTCTGGGTTCCTCCCACACCGTGCGGCCCCTTCCTCTCTAATCCTCAAGCTCCTTCTAGAATTTAGACCTAGTGTCCTCTAACTCCTTGGCTCCCTCCTCCCAATATTTGAGGACAGAAGTCTGATGTGCTCGAGAGGAACACGCGCAGCTGTGTTCAAGTCCTTCCTCTGGTGTCAAAATGCTGTGTGATGTGCACAGGCTCCGCAACCTCTCTGATGTGAAGCTTCTCTTCATTAGTCAGCAGGAGGGTGGGGCTGGGTACTTTTGAAGGGCCCTTAGTGGTCTTGGCAGAGGCTCTGCCTTAGGGCAGCTGCAGCGTAGAGGCCAATTTCCAGGGGACGCTGGAGTCCCTCCTTCCCGGCAGCTCTGCTGGCTTGTCGCCCGCTGTCCCAGCCACCCTTCCGAGCTGCATCTTGGGTTTCGGCCTGGAGTCAGCGATAGCGGGATGGTGGGAGCCCAGGGGCAGGTGGCTCCTCCCAGGTTATCTCTACTCTGGGACAGCGCAACGTGAGAGGTTGTTATCTCCCCCACTTCCCTCCGGAGATAGGCAGCTCAGAGCTCTCCTGTTCTGCCCTCGCTGCCCCGTCACCCACTGGCCCCCAGGGGGACCGGCACCACTTACAGCACGGGGGTGCCTGTCCCTCTTGAGGCCACGGGTGCGGTGAGAAATGGGAATGCAGGGTGAGCACTGGGCAGGAGGGAGGCTGGGGGAGCATCAGGCCTCTTCACTCCCATGTTTCATTGAGCACCTACTATGCGCCAGAACCTAGCAAGAGAGATTTCAAAACCGTCACACCCACCATGGCCTGGGCACTGGTCAGTCAGGTTCGTGGACCATCCTGGCTAGCAGCAGTGCCCACTAGTTCCTGGCTCTTGAGGAGTCTGGGGGCTCTGGTGCAGTTCAGGCAGCAGGAGGATGTTGAGGTCTGGGGCAGAGGCCAGTTACCTAGCGGTTTGTGTGTACTTCAGGATTTTAACAGCCTGCGATGGCTTCCCTTGGACTCCTAGCCTACAGTGTCACTGTCACGGGAGAGGGAGGTGCAAATGGGCACCTGTTTGGGTGCGCAGGCCTGTTTCCCCTCTGGGGGTCAGTTTCTTGTTTGTAAAATGGATCCGAGAGTGGTGCATTCTGTCAGGCCCGTGGGGAGCTCTGTGGCGGGTATGAACTGCTGTCTCGGTGCCTGGTGTGAACTTGGGGGAGCTCAAGGAAATTGCTGCTCTTAGATCCTTGCCTCAAAAATAACTGCTTAAAAGTCAGCTAGTGAATCTGCTTACCTGCAAGCGTTTCTGCAGAAATTTTAGCAAAAGCTGGCAATAATAATGCCACGTTACAAGCCTTAAGGACGCTGAAGTCATTAAGGTCCCTGAAAATGGCTACAACAACAACAATAAATAAATAAATAACTGCTTCAGCTGGGCACCTCTGACCCCAGTGACTCTAAAGGCTGAGGCAGGAGGATCCCAAGTCTGAGGCCAGCCTCAGCAACTTAGTGAGACCCTTCCTCAAAATAAAAACCAAAAAGGACTGAGAACGCATCTGGTTGGTAAAGCGCCCCAGGCTTTAATCCCCAGTGTTAAAAAAAAGAAACCCTTTGAGGAGGAGCGGACCCAGGCTGAGAGCACCTGGTGACAGCAACCTGGGTAGCAGTAAGTGCTGTGTGGCTTAAGATGCAGCCTTCCTCCTTCAGGCTTTGGTGGAACCTCCCAATTTTTTTTTGGTACTGGAGATTGAACTCAGGGGCACTCGACCACTAAGCCACATCCCCAGCCCTATTTTGTGTTTTACGTAGAGACAGGGTCTCATTGAGTTGCTTAGCGCCTCGCCATTGCTGAGGCTGGCTTTGAACTCGCGATTCTCCTGTCTCAGCCTCCCTAAGTGCTGGGATTACAAGCAGGTGCCACCATGCCCAGCTGAAACCTCTCAATTTTTAAGAGAGGCCAAATGTTAGAAAAGATTGTGGGGCCAAGGAAGCCACGACTCTGCCTTCAGCTGACCACTTCTCCCTGGGTGGCATGCAAATGAGGTGATTGGCAAATGAGATAATATGCAAATGAGCAGCACTTCAGTTTGCAGACAACCAAGCCTCAAGGTGGGTGTGACTGCACTTGCCCTCCTTCCTGTTTGCTCCTTCCCATCATGCTTTGCAGGCAGCAGCGCCTTGAGGACAAGGGGTGTGTCTGCTGGGTCCCCACCGCCAATACCTCTGGGCCCAACCTGCACCTGATTTGGTGAAGGTTTAGTGAAGAAATGAGTGGCTTGCGGGGGCGTGAAGCTGAGGCAGGTGTGCTGCCGAGGGAGGCGTGTGGCCTTGCTGACCGGCTGAGGCCATATGCAGGGCCTCACCTCTGAGGGCCTCTGCTCACTGGTACACCGGGCGTGGCCCAGGCCCTCAGGGAGGCACTTGGGCCCAGGGCACCAGCAGGGTGCCCAGGAGTTATCCCTAAATATGGAAAACACAAGGCTTCTCTACAAAGATACCAGTCACCATCTATTATGATTTAGAACTTTAAAAAACTGGAAATAACCATGATGTCCAACAATCAGGGAATGGCTAGATCAACTATGGAACTTCCACTGGACCAAATATTAGGCAGCCAATAAAAATGAAGCTCAGAAAAAGGAAAAAGAAACGAGGGTGGAATACCCAGAAAAGTGCCTGTGATGGCACAGCTACCGCTGTGGTTTTTTTTTTTTTTTTTTTCCTCTCTTTTAATATACAGTATGATGTCAGCCATGGTGTTTTTAAAAAAAGTCCTCAAACAAAAAAAAAACTATGGGAGGAAATACATCAAGCCTTAACAATGATGGTCTCTGGGTGGGGGGCTGTTTGGTGGTGATCTTTCTTCCTTATTTTGACTTTTTTTGCATTTTTCAGATTTTCGTCGGTAAGCACGTATTGTTGCTTCTGGAGTCAAGACATGAAAAAAAAATTAGAGTTTAGGGAATGGGGGTCGGTGCTGTGTAAGACCTGCCCAGCTGCACCAGTCCCAGAGGGGAACTGGCTCGGGGAAGGTTCTGGGCTTGGAGGTGGCTGAGTGTCAGAACCAGGGCTGTTCGTGTGATCCTGGGCGAATCCCCTGGGCCTCGGTGATCCATCGTGTCAAACAGGCCCGGTCATTCGTGTGCCAGGGCTGTGGCAAGACCAGGGTGCGAACCTGGCTCACAGTGGTGGTGTTGCTATCGGTCCCTAGAAGACCAGCTCTGCCCCCTGACACTCCGAAAGGTGCCAGTGTTCTTGCCAGGGAGTCCCTGGGAGTGATTTTGGTCCCCAGAGGTACAGATGTCCCTGACTTATTTTACAAAGTAGAACTGGGGTGATTTCCAGGAACAGCATGGTGTGGGGGAGGCGCTCAGCCAGAGTCTGCGCCTGGGGGTCGGGGCCAGGGTCTTCCCCCGTGCTGTGAGACTGTGGGGGAGTCACTCAACCCTCCTGGGCCTCAGCACCCGCTGTGCAAAAGGCTCTGCGCAGAGAGGGTCACTGTTTCCTAAGCTCTCCATGTAAACGAAGCCATCTCCCCCAGGCCCTGAGGGGCAGGGACCCGGGAGTCTGCATGGTACCACCTTACTGGCTGGGGTCTCCAAAACCTTTCTCTGGCTGTGACTGTACTTCCAGTCATTGTTCCCTGGGGAAGCATGTATGTGTGTGAGGGTAGGCGTCTCCCAGGAGGGTCTCTGGACGCTCCATCTGTTGGGAGGGGTCACCTGCAGTGTCCCTCAGCCCCGTCTGTCACCATCACCCTTGGGGGGTCACTGAAGGGGAGGACGGCAGCATCTCTGGGCAGCTGTGTGTCCATCAGCAGGAATGACGTTGCACACACCCCCTTAGCCTGGGCCAGCTCTGCTGGGCAGAGCCTGGGGTTTCTGGTGGCCTCTGTCCAGGGTGCCAGGGAGCCAGAGGACCTCAGTCCTGGGCACCCCACCTCCTGCTCTGACACATGTAGTAGTTGTGTGCACACACGTGTGTACCATCCTATAGACCCAGATCAGGGCCACAGACCTGATTAGGACTTGTGTGTGTGTCCATGATCTCCATGAACTCCAGCTCTCCAGAGTCATCTCTGTGAATATTGAGGACCATCCTGTTATCAGTTGGGGAAATAGAGGCTCAGAGAGGTTAAGAAACTCATCCAAGGTCACATAGCTAATAAAGGGCAGGCCAGGATTTGAAAAAAGGCTTCCTGGCTCAGGTCGACTCTCGTGACTTGTGCTTTGAGAATGGTTAGACTCTCCCAGCGTCTGCTTCGGGAATAGACCCAGGGCTCCCCTGGTCACATGGCATGATAGTGCACATAGTAACCCTGTCAGAACCCTGGGTCTGGGGGAGGGATTCTTTGTACGTGAATGTGAATGGGACCATCTGTCAGAGGCACCCCTGGCTTTTGTGCCCAGCATAGTGACCATCATATACACATACACAGTGGTCCAGCATAGTGGCCTAATTGGATGTGAATAACTTTCCTGTTCATCCATCCATCCACATCCATCCCCCCATCCATCTACCCTCTATCCATCTACCTATCCATCCACCCATGCATCCACCCACCCACCTATCAACCCATCCATCCATCCACCCATCAACCCATCTATCCATCCATCCATCCATCCACCCATTCACCCATCCATCCATCCATTCACCCATCAACCCATCTATCCATCCATCCACTCACCCATTCACCCATCCATCCATCCACCTTTGCATCCACCCGCTCATCCACCCATCCACCCACCCACCCATCCATGCTGCACTAAGCCCTGAGGTACAGAGACGAATAAAATTCATTTTCTACTTATAACTCAGGGATTTTCAGAAAGAGGAGGTGACAGCTGAGATTTGGTCAGATGGAGAAGGGCAGGAAGGGCGTTCCAGGCCCAGGGTACGTCTGATGCACGGGGGAAGCCCAGGTTTCTGGGAGGGCTGGGAAAGGCGAAGGGGAGGAGGGTCTGAGGGTCTGACACTACTGGGGGCTGGTGAGTGGGCCAAGGCTGAGGGCCAGCTGTCGGGTCCAGAGCCTGCTCCACCCTTGCAGGGGGTTGGGGAATGCAGTCTAGGAAAGGATGTGGTCCCTGCCTTCCTGGTCTTAACGGGAAGGGGAAGTGGAGGCTGGAGGCTGGGCCTGGGTGGGGTTGAGGTCACAAGGCGGGAGGGGGGTGGCAAAGCAGCACCCAGCTGGTCCCTTGGAGGTGGGGACAAGGACAGGGAAGCTGACCAGCACCCTGGCTTCTCTGGGGGCTCTTCCAGCCGCTGGCCTCCTAGTCCACTCCCCAGGTCTGTCAGTGTGCCTCCAGTGGGCAATCTGCTTGCCAGCGGCCAGCCTCTGCTTGCTGCTGGTGCCTTCGCAGGGCATGAGCTCCGCTGGATGGGGCTTGGTCCATCTTGTTCCCAACCGAATCCTAGCTCCAAGCACAGAGCTGGCACTGGATACCCACTCTGTGCCAGGCACCATCTTATGGGCAGTAACCCTCGAGCTTTTCAGAATGACCTTGAGGGCAGGGCCTTAAGGGCTAGAAGGTGCATCATTCTCTAGATCTTCTTTTAAGGAAAACATGCAGGATCATGAACATGGCGGGGGGCACCTTGGGAGGGGTCCCTGGTGGGAGCTGCAGGGCAAATCCTCCCCTGCCTCTGGGGTGGGGCGTGAGAAAGCTAAGGCAAAGATAACTTGGCCCTGTGGCTTGCGCGTAAGGGCCCTGAGACTTGAGAAGATCTGGCTCAAAGGCTCCAGGAGGTTCTGACGTATGTAACGTGGTTGAACAGGTGGAGGACCCCTTGGCCTTCCACAAATGATTCACCCTCTCTGGGCTTCATCTGAAGCATGAGGTATAGCTTGAATGGGCAGGAGAGCAACCTAGTTTTTAAAAATTTAGATGTTAATTGGGGTGTGTGTGTACAAGGGGTTGAACCCAGGGGCGCTTAACCACTGAGCCACATCCCCAGCACTTTCTATTTAGAGACAGGGTCTCACTGAGTTGCTTAGGGCCTCGCTGTTGCTGAGGCTGGCTTTGAACTTGCGAGCCTCCGGCCTCAGCCTCCCGAGCTGCTGGGATTACAGGCATGTGCCATCGTGTCTGGCTAATGTTAATTTTTAATTGAGACACAATTATTGAACATTTTGGGAAATGGTGTGATTTTTTGACATATGTATACACTGTGCTGATCAGGGTAATTATCGTGCCTGTCACCTTAAACATTTATCCTTCCTTGTGTTGGGAACGTCCAAGATCCCCTCCCCTGGCTGTGCTGCAACGCACTCTTAATCAGGTTACCCGCCATCCCTGCTCCGGCCCCCCAGGCCCTGCTAGCCGCTGCTCCATCTCTGCTTCTGCAAGGTCAACTTTTTCAACTTCTGCATATAAGTGAGCATGTGTGGCTTTTCCCTCCCTGTCCCCGCTTCACCACACGCATGTCCTCCGCCTCACCCATGTTGCCGCCGATGACAGCATTGTCTTCTTTTCTGGCTGTGGGAGGCCTCTGTGGGCCAGCCACATTTCCTTTAGCCACTAATCCACTGGTGGACACTGAGGTCGAGGGCACGTCTTGGGACCGTGAAGGATGCTGCAGGGAACGTGGAGCGCAGACCTCTTACCTGCTGCGCTCCTCTCCCCTCCTGGGCTCTAGAGCCAGGATTGCTGGGTCGGATGGCAGTTCTTGTTTTGCACGGCTGTACTGCCATCCATCCACGGTGCCTGGGGCTTCCTCTTTCTCCACATCCTCACCTAGCACTGGCTATTTTTTGTGTGTTTGACGATAGCCATGCTATCACGAGATCTCACTGTGGCTTTGATTTGCATTTCTCTGGTGATTGGTGATGCTGGGCATTTTCCCAGGTGCTTATTGGCCATTTTTAAATCCTCTTTGCAGAGATGTCTATTTGGGTCCTCTGCACACTTCTTAGTTGAATTTTTTCCCCCTTGGTACTAGGGACTGAGCCCAGGGACTTGTGCATGATAGGCATGTGCTCTCCACAGACCCTCATCCCCAGCCCTTTTGAAATTTTAGTTTGAGATGAGGTTTTGCCAGGTTGCTGATGCTGACCTCAAACTTGCGATCCTCCTGCCTCAGCCTCCTTGAATCGCTGGGATTACAGGTGTGCACCATGGTGCCTGGCTGGACTTTTTTTTTTTCCTGAGAGCAACCTGTCTTGAAAGACTCAGTGCTCTCCCTGTCAGGGGTGTTGGCTGGATGGGAAAGTTCCAGAGTCACTCATGCATTCACTCATTCACAGCTGTACGGTGTGCCAGGCTCTGCTGATTGGTGGCATTTCACATTCTGGAATGTGGGAGCCAGGTGGGAAGAGAGACCCCAGGTAGTGGGAACAGCATGAGCGGCTCCGAGGAATGGGTGTGCTTGGTGAGTCTCGGGGAATAGCCTGGAGCCCCAGGGCTGGAGTGGAGTGAGTGAGGGGAGCAAGAGGGACTGAGGGGAGGGAGGTGGTGGTGTGGGTTGCACAGGGCCTGTGGGTCCCTGTCCCGCTCCGTGGGAGTCACTGGGGGCTTTGAGCAGAGTCTTGCTCTGGCTGTGGTGCTCAACGGACAGTAGGTGAAGAGCAAGCAGGAGGCCAGGCAGGAGGCCACAGCAGCCTGGGTTTGGGTGCTGGGTGGTGGATTATTTTGATCATTGAGCCAACAGGATTGGCAGTGGATCATGACCCGTCAGCTACTGCTGCATAACAAACCAGCCCAAATTTAGGAACTGAAAACTTACTAGAAGCAGCTTGTCGTTCTCGTAGCTTCTGTGGGCTCGGAAGCCAGGAAGGGCTAAGCAAGGCCTCTGGCCTAATGCCTCATGCAGCAGCAGTCAGTGGCGTGTGGGCGGCTACGTGTCCTCACAGTGTGGCAACCCAGAACTGCCGATGCCAGTGTCCAGAGAACCAAGCGTTGCTTCCCATGACAGCCTCTCCACTCGAGCCTGCCCACCCCGGGCAGCCTGGAGAAGGCTCTCCTGGCAGGGAAGACGGGATCAAGCGGGCACAGAGGGCAAGCCTGTGTGTCTAACGCCAAGCCATCTGCCTGGGCCCGGCCGCTCTCCTCCTTGTGCATGTGAGTGGCTGTTGCTCAGGCAGGAAGCCGGCCTTGTCCCCAGGCCCAACCTCTCACCTGGCTACGGATTCCTCTCGGATCAGTTCTGCAGCAGGCCTCTGGTCACCTTTCCCGGGCTGTGTGAGATGGCACCTCAATAGAGGGACAACAGGAGCTGCCGGGCTCCTTGTCCCTCCAAATGCTTGCTGAGCACCTACTATGTGCCTGGCGTTGTTCTGGACACTGGTGTCCGGCAGTGGACAAAGGAGAATCCCCGCCGGGCGCGGTGGCTCACGCTTGTAATCCCAGCACTTAGGGAGGCTGAGACAGGAGAATCGCGAGTTCAAAGCCAGCCTCAGCAAGGGCGAGGCGCTAAGCAACTCAGTGAGACCCTGTCTCTGCATAAAACACACAAAATAGGGCTGGGGATGTGACTCAGGGGTTGAGTGCCCCTGAGTTCAATCCCCGGTACCAAAAAAAAAAAAAAAAAAAAAGGAGAATCCCCGTGTTCCTGGGGGGCGGGGACGGACAAGGAAAGGACTCACAACACCACAGGTGCCGAGGATGCGGAGGGTCTCCTTCTGCCCTGAGACCCTCTCCTCTCCCAGAAGGCTCCCTCTGAGGCAGGGGTGGGGCCAGGCTCAGGAGAGAGGGCCCCTTGGTGACCTGTGCTCCTCCTCCAGCGGGAGGACATGCTGGTGGGGAGGGAACCCCGCACTCCCGCCTCCTGTTCCCTTGTGCCCCCCGGGGCACACACACAAGGTCGCGGCCCACGCCTGCCCCAGACCTGGACTCACAGCCTCACCAGGTCGCTGTGCACACGTGGACACAGGGACTCTGGCCCACGTGCAAACCCACACCTCCCGTCTGGTGCTTGTTCTTGTCCACACACGTCTGGTGGCTTCCACACTATGGGGTCATGGTCTCTGGGCACGCACACACGGCTGTGCCGCTGGCACGCGGGTGAGAGCCCGTGCTCACCCAGCACCCAGGCTGCACGTCCCTCTGACTTGCCCGGGTCCGAGGCTCACAGTAGCAGACCCGGCAGAGAAGCCAGGCGACCTACGGTTGTCCACAGGGACTGCCAGGGTTGGGTCCCCATTTCCAGCATCTCCTGCCCGTCCAGAAGCCCTGCGCCTCACGTGGGCCCCGCACCTTGGCTTACCAAGCCCCTTCTTGCCTTGTGATGGGCATAGGGGTCTCATTGTCCCTGTTGCCCATAAGAGGAAATTATGGGACAAAGGAAGGTTCTTGCTCACGGTCACACAGGGGCTGTTCTCCCTGACTCTTAGCCGGTCACCCTTGTCTGGCTCGACTGTGGCCTCAGGTCACTGTCACCAACCTCCTGCTGCACAGGTGCAGGAATTTTCCAGAAGGTTGTGAGCAGGGAGACTGAAAGGGCATCAGGGCTTCACAGGTGCTGGGCAGGTGGGGCAGGAGCCTTCCCCAGGAGACGGCATCCGCCTGGCCTTGGGGAGCTGTGTGGGCTGGAAGGGGCCTGGGGTCCTACCAGCCACGCTGAGGAACACAGCAGATCTAGCTGACGCCTGCCTGGTGGGGGTGGCCTGGCCAGGGCACAGGGGCTGCTGGAGATTCTGGAATCCTGACCCTGAGGGTGAGAAGGGGTGAGGGCAGGCCGAGCAGGCCCTGTGCCCGTCCTGGAGGAGGGCAGCATCCCCTGGGGACCTGTCTGGTGAGGAATGCTGGCCCGGGAAGCGTGGCCCCCTCCCCTCCACGCTCTCTGTCCTCGGAGGAGAGGCTGCTCCCGGCCAGCCATTGTTTGAGGTTTAAAAATAAAATCGTCTTGGCCTGGGTCCTGCTGGCGGAGGGGAGCGGGTAGCCTGGCTCAGCCTGCAGGGCAAGGAGGCCTCACTCCGCCTGCCGTCCGGCCATCGGCCTGGCTGAGAGGCGCCCCTAGAACATCAGCCACCCTGCGAGGGGGCGCGTGGCTGTGGTGCCTCTCCTGGCCCCAGCTCCTCCGGCGGCCCCTTACCTTCACCAGAAGATTCCGACACCCTGGGACCAATGAGGGGCGTGATCCCCAAAACCCTTTTACCCACAGCTACTCGGAACAACAGCTCTGCCCCGATGACCCCCGCGGGTTAGGCACTGTTATTACAACCATTAGACAAATGAGGAAACTAAGGTTCAGGGAGGTTTAGTAACTTGCCCAAGGTCACACAGCTGGAATCAGAGTCCTAACCAAGTATCCCACTTCCCATTCGCTCCACCTTGCCGGGGCTCCCTCTGGAGAGTGGCCTGGCTGGGAGGGAGGCCGCTGACCAGGAGTGCTAGAGTGAGCCGGGCCTGGCTTGGGCTCTGTTACCTCCTAAATGTCACACGGAGCCCATGTGGCGAGAGACACTGCAGGGTAGGGGGGCACCATTGCTGCGTCCCAGCTCCCACCCTGGGGGAGCAGGGATAGTAGTCCAGGTGTGCAGGGAGCCTGCGGCTCCAACAGGGGACATCCCCCAGCTGAGACCCTGCCCTTCTCCACTGGCCCCTGGGAGCCTCCCCATTCCAGACCAGATCTGGTGGGACCCCCATCCGCCCCCAAGGCCTCTGCCGAGGCTGGCGCACAAGTGCTGGCACCAGAAAGCCCCCCCCCCCCGCACCAATCCTGGATACCTGGCAGAGCCGGGGAGCAAGGGCTTCATGGAGCCACTCGAGGAGAGACAGTGGAGAGGTCGCTGCCCGTGAGCATTGAGGGAGGGAGCAGGTAGGAGACAGGGTGGACCCTCCCCGCTCTCAGGGATTGGGCATCTGGGCTCTGCCTTCCCCCACCCCAGCATGAAGCCTGGATGGGACACTAGCTCAGCCTGGAGATTGGGGATGCTGTTGGCTGAAGGCAGGTGGCAAAATACCTCTTACTACTACTATCAAAGGTGTTCCAGGGACAGCTGACTTGCTGTGTGACCTTGGGCAAAACATATGCCCTCTCTGGGCCACAGTGACTCATGAAAGTACTAAAGGAGGTAACTTTTTTTTTTCCTTTGGTACCGGGGATTGAACTCAGGGGCACTCAACCACTGAGCCACATCCCCAGCCCTATTTTGTGTTTTATGTAGAGACAGGGTCTCACTGAGTTGCTCAGTACCTCGCTGTTGCTGAGACTGGCTTTGAACTCGCGATTCTTCTGTCTCAGCCTCTTGGGAGGCTGGGATTGATTCAGGAGGTAACTCCTGAAGGTGTCTCTGGCCAGCAGTCTAGGATGCTCAGTTCTTGATTTCTCCCTGACTTCCTCAACCTGTCCGCACGGCAGGGACACATCCTTTTAAAACTGAGTCAGGCCCGAGGCTGCGGCTGGTCACCCAGGAAGGGCTGCTCCTCGCACCCAGACCGTGCCCTGCCCCCTCCTGTAGCTACCCCGCCTCCTCCGGCTGCGCCTGGAGCCAGTGGGACTCCTCCTCTGGCCTGGAGGGCGCAGCCCCACCCAGATCTTCGAATAGTTCTTCTGGTCATCCAAGCCCAGCTCAGATGTCACCCCGAGGCCTTCCCTGACCCCTTCCTCAGGCGATGCCCTCGCCCTGGTGGCCAGACGACATATCTCTCATTTATTTCCTTCATGCCACTCTCTCCTGACCGACAGCGTTGGGCTCATTTATGGTCTATTGCTGATTGTCCTGTCTGAGAGGGCAGGGACGTATCCCGTCCGCTGCCTTCTCCTGGGCGCAGGGCTCAGCATGGGCCGGGCTGTCCATAAATCATTTTGGTGAAGTTCCCGGACTTGGCCAGGCCCAGGGTTGCCAGGAGGACGGCAGCCACGGGGCCAGGAGCAGGAGGGGACGGGCAAGGCTGGGGAGGGAGGAGGACGCTCAAGGCCCTGTCCCCAAGAGCTGCAGAACACCCCGGACCTGGAAACCCCCCGGGCCTCGCCGCAGGGGCAGGCGGTTCCGGGGTGACCTCATCGCCTGGAAAGAAGGGCAGCAGGGGCAGGAAGCAGGCAGCACCAGATGGGCTAAATTTAGAGTCTTTGATTCAGCCTGGGGGACAATATTCCTGGAGTCCCTATTGTGTGTGAGGGGCCAGAGGGCGGGCTGCACATTGAATGGCGGGGTCTGGGCCATGCCAAGCTGTCTGGGCATGCAGGGGCAGGGGCAGGGGCAGGGGTGGCGCCAGGTCTTCTGGAAAAGAAAGGAGGCCGGGGTCAGGGAGACGGTGGGCATGGTTCTGGGAGCGTTCCCTTTGGACAAAGGCCAGAGATGGGCAGGGGGTACCAAGTGGCTGAGGTGTGGGTTCTGGGGTCCCAATGCCAAGCCCTTAGCTGTGCTGTACCCCAACAGCCAGGATGGTCGTGTCACCCCTGACTGCTGTTCTCCAGACCTGGGGGCCAAGGCTCAGCCCCAGGGACGGAGCCACATGGACCCAGGGCCACCCTAGTGCCTCCACAGGCGGCCCAGGACAGAGGACCAGTTGTGCCCCGCCCAACACCCTCCCCCCAGGGCCCGAGTCATGGGCTCCTCCCTCCTGCGTGCCCTGCTGTCCCCACCAGGCCTGGTGACCTGAGGCAGACAGGAGACGTGGCCTAGCCTGCGCAGGCTCCAGGCCCACTGCCATGGCAACGGGGTCCAGGCCTGTGTGGCTCTGCAGATGAGCCTGAGCCGAGGACTCGGTGCGGAGGCCGGGGCTGGAGTTGGCTGCTGAGCTGGCCTGTGGAGCCAGGGGGTGGCCTTGCCGCCTGGCTGATCCCGCCGGCTCAGCCATAGGTCCTTGAGGGTGTCCTGTTTCTGGTGCCACAGCCAGGCACCAGGGGAAGGTGTTAAGCACCGTGTCCTCGATTCAGGGCCACTCGGGCGGGTGAGGCCCCACAGGCCCTTCTGCTCCTGCCCAACCCCCTGCTCCATCCCACAGGTCCCCATTGAGGACCAGAGGGTGGTCTTCATCCTTGGGCCATTTGCCCTGGAAATGGGGCGAAGGGACCAAACGTTCCAGTGGATTTATTCTGTACCCCAACATGTGACAGGCACAAGGAAAGGACCCAAGGATGCTCAGAGCTTGGTCCCTGCCCTCCTCCTTCTTCCTGGCTCAAGGAGGGCCTTGGGAAGGAAGCCGCCCCCCCATTCCAGATGCGCACAGTGAGGGCGGGACAGGCAGGGCTGTCTGAGACCGCGTGTGGCGTGGCGTGGCGGCTTCTGCTGCTAGACCCTGCAGGTGCTGTCCCCGGGCAGCACAGCCCTCTCCTAGGAGCCCACCGCCCTGTCCGGGTGGAGTCTGGGGCTGATGCCGCTGTCTTGATTTCACGTGGTGACTCATGTTATCATGTTCTGGCGGCTGGGTAACCACCTGGGCTATTTATACCCGGGCTTAGCCGGGCTTCCTTCCCTCCTCCCAGAGCTTGGGCCGGGAGGATGGTGGGGGCGGGGAGGAGCCTGGGAGGGGGACATGGACTGGAAGAAGGCAGCCGGGCACCCCCACATCCCCTCCCCTGGGGCGCCACCCCCGCAAGGCACCCAAAAATAACTGCCACCGTCCCAGCACAACAGGATGGGCCTGGATCTATGGCATGGCTACCTAGGCAGGACGGTGGCTTGGGGAGGGGGGAATTCCTTTCCCGAGCGAGTCACCCGTCTGGAAAAATAAAGAAGGAAAAGCTGAAAATTTTTCCTTCCATCAAAACAGGAAGGCGCTGGGGAGGTGGGGGATGGAGGGAGGCTGAGATCATCCTCCACCCCGCAGTGGTGGTCTCTGGAGGGGAGGCTCCTGGGGATGGGACCCACGGCCCGCGTGGCCAGGGCTGCCCAGTGTCTCCTGCGCCCAGGGCGTTTCTCTCCCGACGCACAGGCCTGTGCACGCTGCTGTGCACACACAGGCACCCATGTGCGCAGACCCGCTCATGCCCTGGCTGGCTCACCCTCCCGCGCAAGCATCTCAGTCACCAAAGCCTCCCCTCTCTACCCCTGAGCCCTGTCCTGGGAGTCCTGGGACTTAAGTTCCAGCTCCATCTCTAGGCAGCAGAGTGATCCTAAGGAAGTCATGCTCCGGCACTGAGCCTTGGTTTTCTCATCTGTGACAGGGGCAGGCCATTCCCATGCTGCCACCATTGTGGGGATGGGAGTGAGGCTGGTGACCTGTGAGCCCCACCCCAGCAGGGGAACTGGAACCAGGGAGCCCATTCCTCCAGCACTCTCCCCGCTGAGCACCTGCATCCATTCACCAGATTCTAGATGTGGCAGGTTCCAGAACAGACTCACCCGGGTCCCAAGGAAGAATGACAGAGCTCTGAGGTGGGGGCGGGGGAGGAGGGGGGAGGGAAGTACATCTTCCTGGGCCTCCAGCTCCCATCCAGGACCACAAGGATAACTGGGTGACTTCAGGGGGATGTGCATGGTGGCTGGGAGTACATCCGCCCCCAAGGAGCACCACGCACTCTTAAGACTCAGTCACACCTGCTGGGCTACCTGCGCTTCCTGTGCCTATCCACAGCTCCGGGCTGTGTGTACAGTTGTCTTTCTGTCTCCCCGCCTGCCTCAGCCTGTAAGCTCCCCCGCCCCAGGGCAGGGGCTCCCCAGCAGTGAGCTGGCAGTAATACCTTTCTTCTGTGAGGACACCCTCAGGGTACCGTGCCCATCTGCACATACTCCCCAGGACCAGACCGTCTGGACCCCCATTCTACAGATGAGAACAGAGAGAGGCCTTGGACTCAGTTTTCCTGTCTGTAAAATGGGGAAAATTAAGTTTCCCTAGGTTTTTCCTTTTTTGGTACCAGGAATTGAACTCAGGGGCATCCCCAGCCCTATTTTGTGTTTTATGTAGAGACAGGGTCTCACTGAGTTGCTTAGCGCCTCGCCCTTGCTGAGGCTGGCTTTGAACTCGTGATTCTCCTGCCTCAGCCTCCCTAAGTGCTGGGATTTCAGGCATGCACCACCGCGCCCAGCTTTTCCCTAGGTTTTCGGGAGATTCGGGCAGTTGATGCATGAGTGCACCGTGTAACATCACCATGTTAAAAGAAACTTTATTTTTAGGTTCCCAGCAAAACTGAGACGAAGGTGCAGAGGTAGCTTATAAAAACCCCAGTGAGGGTAGGCCCAGGGGGAGCGGGTGGATATGGTTTTCGCTTTGCCCGTCTGGTGGATGGTGGAGAGGTCCACTTGGGGATGCTGGCGTCAGGCTGCCTGGGTTCAGATCCCAGCTCTCTCCTCATCATCCCTGACACAAGCTGCTGGAGGCCTTGGTTTCTCCATCTGTAAAATGGGTGCTGATGGCCCTGCTCTTGCGGGCACGCCATGCAGCTGCAATGCGTGAGGGCAGCTCCCGGACCTGGAGCACCTGCCTGACAGTGTCATGGAGCACTTGCTCTGATGAATATTGATAAACGTGTGACTTTTATACCATGGCTGGCTTCCTGTTCTTTGGCTAGGCCATGTTCCCTGAAGTTACGAAGAGTTCTTTTGGCAAGCTGGTAGCTCTGCCAGAGGGATCGCGTCCTACCTGCCTGCCCCTTTGCTGCCCCATCCCTTCCGGAATCCCGTGGGACCCTTAGGAGGGGGCAGGAGGAAGCCCTGATTTGCTGAGGGCAGGTTAACCCACGTCTAGGACACAGATTTCCCTCCTTGGATAGCAAATGGCTTCCTGCCCTGGGGTGATGGGTGGGTCATGGGGGCCCTGAACCTTCTTGCCCTAGCCCTGCTGAGCCTCCTCACCTAGTTCACACCTTTTCTGGGTATATCTGGATGTACAAAAGGTTGGGCAGCTCTGATCAGGCCACATGGGGAGGTATTGGGTTAGTTTGGGGGAGGGTACTGGGGCTGGTACCCAGGGGCATTTATTACTCAGCTTCATTCCCATCCTTTTTTTTTTTTTTTTTAATCTTAAGATAGGGTCTCACTAAGTTGCTTAGATTGGCCTTAAACTTGTGATACTCCTACCTCAGCCTCCCAAGTCAGAGTCACAGGGACAAACAGGGTGTGCCACTCCACCCGCCATGGGGAAGCATCAGTAACTTGGAAACGGCTCTGGCATCACAGCTTTGGGTCAAATGCTGGTGCTGCCCCTTCCTTTCTGGGGGATGCTGGGCAAGCTGTTGTGCCTCTCTGACCCTCAGTCTCCTCTTCCAAGTGTGAGCATCTTCAGTGCGCCAGCCCTCCGGGGGTGAGGAGAGGACTCAGGGGGCCTCCCTTTCCTGGCTGGTCCTATTTCCTTCTTCAGGGGCTGCGGGACTCTGCAGAGATGCTGCCCTGATGCTCAGTGCTGAGACCCGGCAGCTCCTCTGGGCTGGCCCAGGCTTAGGGTCTGTCTGGCCCCCCATCCCCCACCAGCAGAGGCCCAGGTGGACCCGCCTTCTCTGGGGAGAGTTGACTTTCCTGTGTCAAGGCAGGTGGTTCCATCCCAGCCCTGCGGGGTCTCCGAGCCATCGGGCCTGGCTCCCCTCACCTCCCCTCACCCCGGGAAGGCTGGGCTCCCACTCCAGCAAGGGTCCATGGCAGGTAGATGGAACTGCCCCGACAACGACGTCCAAACATCCACATCCTCTTCCTCGTCTGGAGTCTGGAGGAGCTAAAAATGCCCAGCTGAGCCCCAGGAAAACAAACACAGCGCTTCCCTCGCCTTTGAATACAGGACCAGCCCCAAGGCCAAGGGTGGGCTCCCAGGCTGGCCCAGGCCTGGGGTCCCCAGCGCCTTGGCCAGAGCCTCACCAGGGTGGTGGGTCTCAGACACAAAGGGCAGAACCTGGTGGGGACCCCCCTCCACCCTGGGTGCTGGTCTCTGGTCCTTCCAGCCCTGGGCCCCTCCCCAACTCTGGCTCCGGAATTCCAGCTGAGCAAGTGTGTGTGCGTGTATGCGCGTGCACAGCTTGGAGGAAAGACCACGCTGAGGACCTACATCTGTGCAGTGCGTGCGCTCCAACCCAGCAGATGTATTAGCTCACTAAACCTTGGGAGGTGGGAACTTCCATTGCCTACACTCTACAGTGAAGTTCAGAAAGGTTAAGTGATTTGCTCAAGATCACATGGCTAGGAAAGGGTAGAGTAGGGATTTGAACTCCAGTGGTTTGGATTGGAAGCCTCGTCTCTCGCCCTCTTTTCTCATCTGTAAAGTGGGCACATGCGCTGGTACTCCTTCCCTCACTGGGTGACGAGATGAAGCCAGGCAAGGGGTATGAAGAGCTTTACATGCAGCCTAAGGCCCCGTAGTCAGAGAGCAGCGGGCTGTGGGAGCTGCTGGCAGCCACTCGCTGGGGCGGAGCACGAGCTTGCTGGGGCTGGAGTGCCATACTGAGTGTGGTGTGGACTGGCCCCTTAGCCCATGTCCTCCGCCAGCTGGGGAAAGGCAAACTCTCCTGGAGAGGGTACAGGCATCCCCTGGGGGACCCAGGGACCCACATGCATGTCTTCTCCACCCTTCTGCACTTGTGGGTGGGAGCCGGGGTTGAGCCCACCTCCTTCCCTGGCATTTCCCAGCTGGCCAGGTGCTGGCTCCACAACCAGGGTGTAGGGTGGTTTTAACAGAGGGGTTTGGATGGCACCCAACGCACAGTCCAGACAGCCCAGACCCTGCGCAGGTCCTACCCAGCACTGCTGAGCAGTGGCTGCTGGTTTTCTTTGTGGGCTCATACCTGTTAGTGGCCTGGGGTGGAGTCTGGGGTGTGGGCCCCACCCCAAGGTCCATGATCCATTCCCAGCCCTCCTGGACAGCATGACCCCTCTGTGGCCCTAATGTGGAAGATGGGTGGGGCCTTTCCAGGTCTGATACCTCGATTCTCCACTGTGTTCCTGTGAGGGGTGCCCCGCAGGTCCCCGTGCTTCCTAGGTTAAAGCCTCACACTATAAAGTGGCTAGGATTCAGAGAAAAAAATAGGTGAGATGTTGACTCATTTGTTTGTTCCTTCAGCAGACATTTAGTTGAGCAACTACTGTATGCAGGGAGCCGTGGCCTTTGTTCACCCTGAACTGTCTAGTGCTAGGCTGATAAATGGGCAATGACAGGGACATGCTGAGGGAGCCCAGAGCAAGCACCGGGCCTGGTGGCCTCTGGAGGAAGAGCCAGGAGGAAGAGGCAGAGGTCTGCTTTCCAGAGCTGCCTTTCTACCCCTCATGGTCAGGTGCAGGGGCCAGGTAGTACCTGCTGGTCACTGTCCTGCCACTTCTGGATTGTAGAGGTGTCTCTCTCCCAGAGCCTGGGAGGTCCCTGAGTGCCAGGACTGGGTCTCCTTCCTCTCTGCATCTCCCAGAGCTCCACAGGGGATCTGCACACAGTAGGTGCTCAGGGATAGGACTTTGAATAGCGGTCTAGCCCTCCGCAGGCTGGCCCTTGCCCAGCTCTGTGAGAGGCAGAGCTCCTGTGGGCAGCACTTTCACATATGCTAATGCACTTGATGCTCACAACAAGCCCTGTGTAAAATGTGTCACTGTCTTGGTCACCATCATCACCTGCCAGGAAACCACTTGGCTTAGTGGTTTAAGCATGCGGCTCTATAGCTGGTCCACCTGGGTCAGGTTGGGCCTCTATCACTTACTGGCTGTGTGACCTTGAACAAGTTGCTTAGCCCCTCTGTGCTTCAGTTTCCCCACCTGTAAGATAGAGGTGACATTTCACAGAAGCGCTGAGAAGCGAGATGGACAGAAGGAGCACTCCCCACCACAAGGACAGCTCAACAGTAATGGTAGCTATTCTCATACTTCCAGGTGAGGACACAGGTCAAGGTCAAGATCGCCCAGCTGTCTAGTGGAACGGAGTCTTTTAATCTCTAAATCTTTAAACATCAAATCGTGTGTGGGGATTACCCTGCCCCCCTTGCTTGTGCCCTTCTGGATGGGGGCTCCTCCAGGATAGGGTCTCTATGAGCAGGGATCATCTCCTCTGAGCTCCAGACCACTCCATGAGGTGGGCAAAAATTCTGCCAAGCGTACCGACGTACACGGAGCTGTGCGTTTCAGTTTTGATATAAGTACACTCCCGTGAACCTTTCATCACAAAGATGACAAAGTCTTCCATCGCCCCCAAGACGTCCCAGGCTTCTTTGAAATCTCTCCCCTCCCTCCAATTATAGGAATAGCTCTGGTTCACAGAGGCAGTTGAGGTCCTGAAGCTAAATAACCCTTCCAGAGACATTCTTAAGATCTGAAGCCTGGCCACCTGCCCCGGGCCACCTCCTAGCCTCAGCACCAGGCCACCAGGAAGCCATCAAGGAGGGTGGGTGCCTGTGGCTGTCTGTAAAGAGCCCCCTGGAAATCCTCCCTGGGCTGGCTCCACCCTGGGCAGGTCCAAAGAGAGGCAGCTGCAGGACTGTGCGCAGGTGTGCGGAGCAGGCTGACACCTGGAGGGTGTGTTTGGGTACAAAGGGCAGGTGACAGAGACTGTGCAAGTGGATAGATGCAGGTGCCCAAAGCCAGGAGGCTGGGCAATGCAGTGGGCCTGTGGCTGTGTGCTGGGCTCTGCGTGTGTGCGTGTGACTGTGTCACTGTGACAGTGTGACTGCCAAGGCAGGGACACAACACTCCCTGAGCTGGGGGTGGAGGGCGTTAACTGTGTGAGTGCTGGCGTGGGCGGGAGGCCCCTGGGGCTGGGACGGGGGCTGAGGGAGGTAGTAAACTCTAGGGTGACTGCAGGATCATGGCAACAGGGTGGCAGCCAGGAGGATGCGGCAGGGTGGTGGGGGTTCGTGTGACTTTGCAGTTCAACAAATGCCAATTCCGTGTGTGCTGGCAGAGCCGCTGTGTGCCAGGCAGCAGCTAGGGCGAGGATGCGCAGACCCAGCTCGCAGCCAAGTGGTGTGGGGTCTGCAGGGCTCACCTTGTGGCTGGCGCCCAGCTGGGTGTTTTCGGATCTTTCTGAACAATAGCCCCATCCCCACTTTGAGCAGAGATGGGGAGCACAGAAAGGAAGTGACTTGCCCAAGGTGACCCAGCTGGTCAATACTGGGTCAGGATCTGAGTCCAAGCTGTCAAGGCTGCAGAGCCGGAGTCCTTAGCCACCATGCCTGCGCCAGGCTGCAAACGGCTGGTCCTGAAGGGGGGCTTGGATGCCTGCCTGGGACCCTGGAGACACCCCCTAACCACGTGGGCCCCAACAGGTCACGGTGGCTGTACTGAGGGTGGGGGAAGGGGGTTGATCCTCTTTGCCTGGGGGCCAGATTCATGGGCAGAGGGGCTACCTGGTTATCTGAGACCCCTAGGAGCCCTACCTCCGCCCCAGGCCCTCCCCAAGCTCCTGCCCCCTCCTGGCGCTGACTCCGGGCCAGAAGAGGAAAGGCTGTCTCCACCCACCTCTCGCACTCTCCCTTCTCCTTTATAAAGGCCGGAACAGCTGAAAGGGTGGCAACTTCTCCTCCTGCAGCCGGGAGCGGCCCGCCTGCCTCCCCGCGCGCCCGCGGCCTCCCCCGCTGCCTCCCTGAGGGCTCCCCTCCGGCCGCCAGCGCCCATCTTTCATTCCTGAGAGATATTTTGCGCACACACACATACACACACGCGCAAAAAGGAAAAAAAAAAAAAAATCCCACCCTCCAGCCTCGTTGCAAAGAGAAAGCCGGAGCAGCCGCAGCTCGCAGCCCGCAGAGGACGCCCAGAGCTGCAAGCCGGCGGGCGGACCGACCCACCGACTCGCGCCGCGTCCACCTGTCGGCCCGGCCCGGCAGAGCGCGCAGCCGGAACGCCGCGCGCGCGGAGTAGCCGTGCCCGCCGCCCGGGCCCCGCGCCAGGGCGCACACGCTCCCGCCCCCCCACCCGGCCCGGGCGGGAGTTTGCACCTCTTGCTGCCCGGGTGCTCGAGCCGCCGCCGCAGAGCCAACTTTGGAAAAAGTTTTTTGGGGGAGACTCGGGCTTTGAGGTGCCCAGCCCTGCGCTTTCTGATTTGGGGGACCTTTCCAGAAAATGTTGCAAAAAGACTAAGCCAGCGGGCAGAGGAAAACGCCTTTAGCCGGCGAGTGAAGACGAGCCACCGACTGCCGCGTTCCTTTTCCTCTCGGAGGTTGGAGTCCCCTGCGCGCCCCCACACGGCTAGACGCCTTGGCTGGATCGCGACGCAGCCCCCCGGCCGTGGATGCTCGCGCGGGCTCGGGATCCGCCCAGGTAGCGGCCTCGGACCCTGGTCCGGTGCCCAGGTCCTCCCCAGCCCCCCAGCGACGGAGCCGGGGCCGGGGGCGGCGGCGCCCGGGGGCCATGCGGGTGAGCCGCGGCGGCGGCTGCAGCGGCCTGAGCGCCTGATCGCCGCGGACCGGAGCCGAACCCACCCTCCTGCCCAGCCCCCCGCCCTGGCCGCGGGGGCGGCGCGCTCCGTCTACGCGTCCGGGGCCCCGCGGGGCCGGGCCCGGAGTCGGCATGAATCGCTGCTGGGCGCTCTTCCTGTCTCTCTGCTGCTACCTGCGTCTGGTCAGCGCCGAGGTGAGTTGCGCGGCGGCTGGGGCTGGTTCTCATCATTCGTCGTCCCCACCCCCACGCCTGGCCGCCCCCTCCTCTCCCTGCAGTGAACTTTGGATCCTTGCAGCTCTAGATCCTGGCGCCGGGCGCTGGGTGACCTCGAGGGCTAGAAGGCGAGGTCCGGAGGGGCTAGGCTCTAAGGGAAAGGAGCAGCGGTGGCTTTCTTTCCAGGGCGGGGGTCTACATCCCTGAGTCTTTTAGCCTCTAGGGAGGGTGTGTGTGGCCCTGCCCCCTCCCAGGAACCCAAGTATAAGATCTTTCCCAGCTAGGGGAGAGGGGGTGGGGTGGTGCCAAGGGTGCAGAAGGCAGGGCTTTCTTCCGAGCCCACGTTGGCTCCAGCCTGGCCTTCGGTTCTGTCCAGGACCCCGCCTGTCCCGGGTGCTTGCACACCCGTGACATCCACGGCGACCGTTTGCGGGGGTTCGGGTCCCACCCTGGCTAACGCTCTGTGTTGGTGTGGGCACTTTGGGCAGGACATGCAGGACACGCAGGACATGCCTGGCACCCGAGCACAGTCCAGGGGCAGCTTGTGTCTTAGCATGGGGGACCTAGAGAGAGACAGGGAGACAGACAGACATGGGTAGGTTTGGGGCACTTGGGCGCTAAGGGTAGGAAGAAGATTGGGGGCTCTTCAGGAATCCAGCCCCCGGGGCGGTGTGTGCCTGCGGCCCCGCCATACCTGCGCCCGCGCCCTTCGGGAGGAAGCACCTCTCTCCCCCGCATGCAGGGTGCGGAGCGCGCCGCCTGCAGAAGCCTAGCTGTGAGGGAGGTGGGGTGTAGAAACGGCTGCGGGAGCGATCGGGTCTCGATAGGTGCCCCCACCCTCCCGGGCTCACGTAGCAGTGAGTTGGCAAGTCCATCCGGAATCCAGGTGGGAAAGGGGGCGGGGCAGGAGGAGGCGCGAGGCGGCGCGGAGGAGAGGGCGGCCGGGAGCGCCGGGAGCCGGGGTCCCGTCCCGCCTCCGCCGGCCGCGGTCCTCAGCCTGCACCTCGCCGGCTCCCGGGGAGCGCCAGCCCTTTCGGCCTCCAGCGGGGCGCAGCAGAGGGCGGCGGCGGCGAAGGGGTTAAGGCGAGGGCTCGAGGCCGCGGCCGGGCCTTGGGCCGCCGCCAGCGCAGGTTGTTTTGACCACGAAGGAGCCGTCACCGTCTCCTTTTGTTCTCGGGGCTCCTCGAGGGCCGCCGGCCGCCCGCCCCGGGGCCCCGCCCTTCCGCGGCCGCCCCCCGCGGCCCGCACCCGGGCGGGAGGACGCGGGCTCGGCCCGGCCGCCCGCAGGCCCCTCGCGACGCCCCTCCTCGCCTCTCCCGCAGACCCCCGGGCCGCAGCCAGCTGCTGGGGATCGGGGCGCCGGCTGTCCCCAGCTGCCGCCTCGCCGCGGGACCTGGGGCTGGCCCGATGCCAGGGCGTCCTGGGAACGGCGAAGCCCCGCGGCTGCTCTCCGCAGCCCACCCCGCCCGGCCCCCGACTCGCTCACTCACCCCACGCATGCACACTCCTGGCCGGAGGCGATGCTGCGCTCCGGCGGCGGGCACGCTCTACCGCGGCCAGGTCGCGCGCCCGCCGCTGCCACGCCCGTGCACACTCGGGACACGCGCGCGCACCACACACAAACGCACGCACGGCCCCTGCACACGCGGCCTGAGTACACGTGCGCGCACACCCACGCACGCACACAGGAACGCACGGCTCCGGTACACCCAGTGCCAGGTGCCCGCCCCCGCGCAACAGGTGGGCCCACCTCTGGGCCCTGGCATCTCAACGCCTCTGCAGCGACCTCATTTCCTTCCTGGGTTCCTAGGAGGGCAAGGGAAGCCTCCATGGGTCTGGGCTCCGTAGCAGCCCCCACCTTTTCTGCCTGGTCAGTTGAGCTTGGCGCCCCTCAAATCTGACCCCTCTGTGCTTTTCTCAGCCACCCCCATGTGACTGAAGCAAGCAGGGATATCCAGAGCATCTCCAAGTAAGCCCTGATGGGAACCTCCAAGATAGGAGGGACACTGGGTCACCACTGAACCATTTCCCACCCTGGGCTGTTCCTCTGCGGCTCCCAGCTGCTCTGCAGAGGCTGGCTACCAGTGAGAGGAGGTTTCCCCAGGCCTACTCTGGCCCTTTTCAGCTTCCTCCAGGACCACTCTTCTCCCAGAACTCCATGAGTATGTGCCTGGGGCGGAGGCTTGGGCACATCCTGGCTTTAGTCGGTGTCCTTGAACACAGGCTGCAGGACCCACAATTGTATGTGCTTGGCAATTTATGAAAGCACTTCCTGATAGACCTGCGGCTGCAGAGGAGACCTAGATGGGAAGGGGACCTATTCACTTGGGGACCTGTTCAGGGTGAATTGCCACTGTAGGGAGACTCAGGCAGGGCTTGCTGCTGGAGGTGGCCTTTAAGCTGGCCATGTCCTAGTAGGGCCTGTTGGAGGGAAGCCTCTGCAGCTGGGGAGGGGGGGCTGGGAGCTTTGAGGCTGGGCTGGGCCCAGGGTCTGCAGAGGCTTCTGAGGTCCCATCTCCATCTCCATCAGCTGAGCTGGCTTCCTGGAAGGTGATGCCCCTGTCATGTGATGCCTGCGCCTCAGCAGCCTCAGCACCCTTCTGCCGGGAAGAGGTGGAGGGGCCGCTGCCTCTCACCCCCTGGCTGCCTCCTGCTTTGCTAATGGCCTTGGGAGGTGGAAACCAGCTTGCTGGAAGCCCCCAGCCCTGGAGGTGTGCAATCCAGGTCAAACAGGATTTGGAGGCTCAGGTGCAAGAGCTGGAAGTGGGAGTGCATGGGGGGGTCGATTTGAGGTGTTTTCTGAAGTCCTTGGCAAAATCTTCCCCTCCTGTCTTCCAGATGTTCCTTCTGTAACAAGTATTTTCATTTTCTGGTTATTTAGCTGTTTATTTTCTGTTTTCTCCAGTGGGGTGCAAACTACACTATGGGGCTTTTGTCTTGATGCCCGCTGTTAGTGTGGTCCCTGGAGCTTGGTGGACAACCTGGAAATAAATGGAAAGGGCAACGAATGGTGGGGGTGGGGGGCGGGGGTCCGGGCCAGCTTTAGAAACACCGCTCCCTCCATCCTCACCCCCCAGGGTGGCCCTTCTGGCCCACTGTCCTCTGGTGGAAGAGGAAAAGCCTTAAGACTTTCAAGACCACCTCCTACTGCACCCTGAGAAACAAGCACGTGTTTCTCTGTCTTGTCAGGATTGGAACCGACAGAGGGGAAGACAAAGGACAATCAGGCTGCACAGGTTCTATGTGTCTCTAGCTGGGCCTCAGTTGCCACCAGCTTAAAAATTTAAAAATTAAAAAAAAAAAAACAATAAGAAGGTTGGGTTCTCTCAGATCTCAGGGAGCAGCGGAATTTCCTCCTTGGGTGTCAGGATGGGGGCAGGGACCGAAATGGCCTGCCAGGATTGTCACTGGACAGATCCCTCTCTCTTCTTTCTGCTTTGACAAGCAAGAGGTCGGGAGGCTGCTGGAAGAGGGGGAGGCTGCCTGGGAGGGAGGGTCCCAGGAGCCACAGGAAGTGAGTGTCGGGTGGGAGAGGCTGGTGGAAAGGGCTTCTGTGGTCTGCCCAGCCAGGGCTTCTTCAAAGGGCTTGGCTCCAGCATCCTATCTAAATCAGGTTTGAGTCTTTTTGGTTTGGTTGGCCGGCCGGCCTCTGCCTCTGCCAGGCGAGGACAACGCCCCTGGTTGCTGGGCCACGGGCCTGTCTCCCACGGTGCCGCACAGTGCGCAAAGGCAGGCGGCTGGAGAGTGTGCCTGCGTGCGTGCGCCCAGGTAGAGGGTGGGGTCGAGCACCTTTGATCTGCCAGCCTGATTGGGAGCCTGGAGCTCACCTGGCCTCAGCTCTCTGGTGCCCGTCCTACCTCCTGCAGCTGGTAGGGGGCGGGGAGGGGAGGCGGCTGTTTGCCTTGGCTCCTGGGGCTGGCTTTGCCCCAACCAAGTCCTGGCCACACCCTCGCCCTGCCAGGAGCCGCAGGCCTGAGATCTGGGGCAGCTTCTGCAGGGGCCAGGCCTCTTCTCCTGTCTATGGGGGTGGGGTGGCGCTCTCCTGGAGGCCTCTAGAACCTGTGGCCAGGAAAGCCAGGCTCTGGGTGGCTCATCCTCCCACACCCAGAGTGGCCTCTGATTCCAAACAGGTGTCCCTGAAGTCGTACCCAGGGCAGCACATCCTGGAGCTGACCACAGGCTGACTGTCCCTACCTCTCGCCCACCCCCAATCCCGGAAGGGACCTGCCAGCCCACAGAGCACCAGGTGGTGTCAGTGTGGGACTGGGGTGCCATTTCCTGTGGCCCAGCGTGGAGGATCATGCAGTCACTCTCCCACGGGCGGGCATCTCTCCACCCACCCATTGTCCTCTTGAAAATGTCCATGCTGCTGGCCCAGGGCACGTGTGCCACTTGCAGCTGCCCTCGAAGGAGCCATATGGGAAGAATGACGGATGAGGACAGCGACAGCTCATTAGGTGCTCAGTGCTTGCTGACTGCTCTGCAGCCACAGCTCCCAGCAGCCCCAGGAAGGTTTCCTTAATCAGTTTAAATGATGCAGAAGCCAAGGTTTTTTTGTTGGAGTTGGGTGTTGGTTTTTTTTGGGCTGCTATACTGGGAACTGAACCCACAGTTGCTCTACCACTGATCTGATCTACATCCCCAGCACTTATTGTTTTTTTTTTTTTTTTGGTACCGGGGATTGAACTCAGGGGCACTCGACCACTGAGCCACATCCCCAGCCCTGTTTTGTGTTTTATGTAGAGACAGGGTCTCACTGAGTTGCTTAGCACCTTGCTGAGGCTGGCTTTGAACTCGCGATTCTCCTGCTTCAGCCTCCCTAAGTGCTGGGGTTACAGGCGTGCGCCACCATGCCCGGCTCAAGTTGAGGTTCTTGATAATTAAAAGATCTGCTCTCCAGATCTAGGATGTCCTGGCTTGGGGAAGACTTTGTTCTCCTGTGCTGTAGGGTCTTTCAGCCTCTGCACATTTGGGGCCAGTAATGCTTTATCGTGAGGGACCCTCCTGTGCCCCTGTGCCCGGTGGGGTGCCGGGAAGCCTCCCAGCCGCCCCCTACTAGACACCTGCAGCCCGTCCCTGCGCATGACCACCAGACTGCCTTCAAACAGTACTAGTACCCGGAGAGTCCAGTCACGGCCATGGAAACTGCCCCTGTCATGCCCCAGGGGTAAAGAGCCAGTGAGGCGTCAACAGAGAGCAAGGACGCTGAAATTCCCCTGGCGGGTTGGAAGAGGGTGGGCATTCCGGGGCCTGGGCAGGGCACAGCTCTGCTCTTCAGTGTCCTGTAGGCCTGGGGCTGCCTCCGTTTCCCCACCTGGAAGGTAGGGATAGACATGGTGCTGGCCTCTTGGAACTGGGGGCTTGACCAGCATCTTGCTCATGGGGAGCCTGCTTCACGGTCAGCCGGTGACAACTGTTAGCTGTGCCACTACTGTCAAACCTGGGGCTTCATCAGGAATTCTGGGCATCTAGTGGCCAGATTAGCTGAGGCATGTGTAGGAAAGGCCTCCGCTGCCTGGAGCAAGCTGAGCTCTGCAGGAGAGGATTAACTGGGGGCTGGGAAAGAGGATCCAGGTGTCCCTCTGGTGGAGGAGGTGGGAAAATAATACTGGAGAGGACCCTGGGGAGGAAGGGATAGGGTCCTTTATGCATCGTACCAGTATTTATTGAGTGCCTACTGTATGCATGGTACTCCTGCCTCTGCGGTGTCTGCCCTGTGCTCTCCCTGCCCTAGCCTTGGAGGCCTGGGCCTAGGGCATCCACTAGGCCTGTTGGGGGTCCTGCTTGCTCTGCCACAGCTGGCGGCCATAGCCTGCTCTCCAGTGGGCAAGGAGGCCTTGGTTCAAGCATGAGCCTTTGCCCCCCTCGCCCCGAGGGTTAACTGAATGATTCCTCCACAGATACTTCTTGTTCTCCACCTCGAGGAAGCCAGGGAGGCCTGGCTGGGTACCCCGCTTTGGCTTTTTTCTGCTCCTTCTGTCGCTTCCAGGCGGCAGAATCAAATCAGCATTAGAATTAAATAGAATATTTTTCAACCTCTTTGATTCACAGATGAGAGCCAGGGCCAGGAAGGGGCAGTGACCAGTCTAAGGTCACACAGCAGTGACAGCAGTGTAGGGTATGGAATTCAGCTGTGCAGACTGCCAGTTCTGGGTTTGAGCTGCCTTCCCTGCAGACCACCCACCTGCTTCTGTCAGTGGGTCAGATACTTTGTGGACATTAGGAGAACACCGAAGTGTAGTCTCTCTCCTGAGGTTGGGCTGGGGGCATTTGTAGGGATCATGACCCCTGCCCCGGCTCTTCTAGCTTCCAGTCAACATGGGGCCCAGAGCAGGACACAGCTGCGCCCCCTGGAGGGGTGTTCCCTGATACCATGACAAATGCCAAGGCCCCCAAAGCCTGTTTTTCCTTGAGACCAGATCTTGGTATGGTGCCAGGCTGGTCTGGAACTCCTGGGCTCGAGCAATGCTGTAGATGCCTGTCACCACCCCAGGTCTTCACAGACATGGAGGAAACAGCTCGCCAAGCAGGCTACCCAGGGGCTGAGATGACTCCGTTCCCACTCAGGCGGTACAGGGGCTGTGTCCCCTCCTGTGCTGTGCCCACCTTCAGATCTCACCCCCTTGTCAGGCAGGCCTTGCTCCCTGCTTAGTCCAGGAAACTGAGGCATGGAGTGGTGGACCCAAGGCTAGCTGGCTGCACACTCTCTCAGTCCTGCATGCGAGTATGGCCAGGTCTCAGACACACACACACACACACACACACACACGGCATTCAATCTTCTGCTCCTCTTGACTGTGGCTGGTGGCATAGACTCTGCCTCTCAGACTCCTGCTCCTCACCTCTTTGGCATCGGGCTCCCTGGTCTCCCGGGATCATGGGGATGTGGCGGTGACATTCTTGTCAGGCAGCTCTTGTGTTGTTGTGGGATCTGTGGTTTCCCTGGAGGAAGCCCGGCTCCGCGGGACAGAGGCCTGGAAAAGTGCTTGTTACGTTTCAAGTGTGTTTGGTGACAGGCCAGAGGCGGCCTAAAAATATGGTTTGGTGGGGCATGGGTCCTGGAGCAGCTGCAGGTTTCCCGGTGGAGTCTGAGGATTCCCTTCGCGCCTCTTTCACATGAGAGCTGGAACATGTGGCCTCCAGAGACCATCCAGCTCTACAAGCATTTATTAATCATCTATTGTACCCAGAGGCTGGAGGACAGGCTCTGCTGTCCCAAGGACTTGGGTTTGAGTACAGTTCCTGCTGATAATAGGACGCTGTTCAAAAGATGATCCTCAGGGAGCCTCTGTCTTCTTCTGTAAAATGGGGTCATTAGGTCACTTGTGATCAGTGCTGGCTGTCCTCAGCAGTCAGATGTGGAGAGAGAAACAGAGAAATCTGATTGTCAGAGTCTTCCCAGAACCTGTGGTCTGAGGGGAGATGATGCAGCAGGCAGTTGTGGCTAGAAGCCAGCTGGGGCTCCTGGTTGGGAGTGGGGCTGGGGTATCACATCTGAGCTGCATCTTTGAGGTTCAGGTCCCCAGGCCTTGGTGTTCCTGGTTGTCCCCCTGAGGGTCCTGCCTGGCCCAGCCTCACTGCCCACTTGCTCATGATGGAGGGGCTGCCAGAACTTTCCACGAAGGAGGTGTGTGATGGAGAGGGAGCCATGGGGGAAGCCCTTGCCAGGCTGCTCAGCCTGGGTGTCTTTCTGGCAGGGGGACCCCATTCCTGAGGAACTCTATGAGATGCTGAGTGACCGCTCCATCCGCTCCTTCGAGGACCTCCAGCGCCTGCTGCACAGTGACTCCGTAGGTAAATTGCCTCCTGCTGGTCGCGTGGGGGGCTGGGAGGGAGGTGCCCAGGGGCCTGGGGCGAGCAGCCCTCCTGCCTCCCAGGGAGGGCCCAGCCACACCTGCCTCTGGGCAGGCGGCACGCACACACGTTGGTACCTGGATGTGGGGTGTGGCGGGAGAAGCGCCCACGTGTGGCTGGGGGTGTGGCTGGGGTGCCCGGGGCGGTGCTGAGTGTCTCCAGGTGTGGACCCAGCCGGGAAGGCGGTTCCCGGAGGAGCCATCGCCCTGCCCCCTGGCCCGGGGCCAGGCCTTCAAGGTCTCCCGGGGACACCTGCCGGCCGGCAGCCCTGCCCGTGCCGAGAGCGCGCGTGGGCACGGGCACGTGCTCCCTGGCGCACGTGGCGCGGGGTGGGCGCAGGGGATCTAGCCGCGTCTCCCGCGCATTCCATTCTATTCTAACCTCTGGCCTGGTCCCTGGAGCCCCGGCCGGCAACCCCCACCCCCACCCCTCGCACCCCCGGGTCCCTTCCCTCTGGGGTTCTGTCTCTGTCACTTTGTAATCCCTGCCCGATGCTATCTACGGGGGAACAGCGTTTCCTGCCTTTGTTTCCTCTCCTCGTTGGGCCCCTGGCGCCCTCTCAAAAGCATTCCCGGGCCCTTTCAATCCTGCCTGGGCTGGGGGGCGCCCGGCCGGCCGCAGGAGGGGCCCAGCTGGGCCACCTATTGTTCCCAGGCCCCCACCCGAGTCTCCCACAGCCCCCGCCCGTGCCCGGCTGGCCAGCCCTGGCCACACAATGGGGCAACTTCCAAATTTAGCCTTTGTGCTGTTTCTTTCCAAGGCGCTCTGCCGCCCAGCCCCTCCACACCCCGTGGGGTCGGATCTTGGACAGAGGTTTTCAATGGCAGGCCTGTCCCGAGGCAGCCATGTGGCTATTTTTTCCTAATCAACTTAACCTTTCCACAAAGCACATCTTCCTGGTCTCCTCCCCACCAGGGACATTCCAGAGATGGCAGAGAAAGGGACAGACAGACAAGCTGGAGGGAAGCGGGCCAGTCAGTACTGCCCAAAGGGCTGTCCTCTCCAAGCTTGGTACTCTGGACAGTCAGCAAGGCCTTTGTCTTGACAGGGCCAGCAGGCAGGGAGACTGAGCCACTGGTCCCCAGTGCCCCTTAGTTGGTTTGCTGGCTCATGAGCGAGCAGAGGGGCTGTCCAGCTTCAAGGCTGAGCTTAAGACTCGTCCTTGCCTGCTGTTCCAGTAGCCAGCTCTGACCACCCTCCCCAGAGGGGCACAGCGTCTCCAAGGAGTGCTGCTGGAACTCAGCACTCCTTGAGATGGCAGCCACCCAGCCTGGAGAGGGGAGCAGTAGTCAGTCAGTGACCACAGGAATAGCAGCCAGACCTGGAGAAGGTGGGGAGAAGAGCAGAGAGGGTGAGGGGTGGAGCCGCGGGCTGGCAGGGCAGTGGCCCAGGCCCCCCAGCGCACCGCTCCCACCCCACCCTCCCCAGCCCCTCTCTCTCCGCACCAGAGGGGTTGTGCTCAGGGCTGTGCTCAGGGCTTGCTGCCCCCCGGGGATTCTGGGAATTTCTCCATCCTGAGCTTCCTGTGGGAACGCTGGGCGGAGGGGCACTGGGAGCTGGCCTCCAGGGCCCCGGGTCCGCAGCCTCCAGGCTGCTCCCAGTAGCAGGGGGAAGGATTATTTATAACTCCATTGACATGGGTTCTGGCCAAAAATGTAGCTGAAGGACCCAGAGTGAGGCTGGAGTCCCCAGAAGATGCAGGCGGACTCTCCACCACGCCAGCCTTGCGGCTGCCTAGGGCTCTGCCTGGGGGGGCCCTCACCGGACCCAGGGCCCTGCTGCCTGCTCGCTGGAGTGGAGGAGCCAGCCCGGTGCCCGGTGCCCGGTGCCCGGTGCCGGGTGTCCCTACCTGTGCTGGGTGGCAGCTGTGCTCAGCAGCATGTCCACTTCCCTGCAGATGATGATGGGGCCGAGCTGGACCTCAACGTGACCCGGACTCACCCCGGAGGCCAGCCAGAGAGCTCTTCTCGTGGAAGGAGGAGCCTGGGTAAGATGGAGGGTCCCAGCAGTGGCCCCTCAGAGCGTGGGAGCCAGGGAAGAACCAGGGCCCACAGCCAGCCAGGGTCGCAGGGGTGGCCTCCACACCCTTCCCCGTCCTTGGGGCTGCGTGGGGCTGGGAGAGCGTGACCTGGGAGTCGGATCACCAGGCCCTCTGCCCACACGTTTCCTCAACAGGGCACGTTCACACTCATTTGTTCCTTACTTCAACCCTGGAAGTAGATACAGTTGTCCCCATTTCACAGAATTGGAAATAGCCCCAGAAAGGGTCAAGAAATAGGTGAGGTCACACAGCTTGGAAGCAGTAGGGCCAGGGTTCCAACCATCTCCTTTCACTTGAGCCCTGGTGGGCTGCACATCTCCACCGCAGTGATTGAGGCTGTGGCCTGAAGCTGTAGGGCCCAGGACTGCCTCCCGCACCTTAGCAGAGTCCTCAAGGAGGCAGTAGATCAACAGGCCCCAGAGAAGCCTTCCCAGGTGAGGCCAGTGCCCACTCTGAGGCCTTTGCCCACCTGCAGTCCCCAAAACACTGCAGATGTGGCTGGACTGGCAGAGTTGGGCACGGGCACTCCATCCTGCAATCTGTGACATTGGGTGGGTTAGTGCTGGGAGCCTCAGTTTCTCTGTAGGTGAAAAACCACAGTAGCCCCAGCATTTGCTAAGCACCTGCCAGAGGCTCAGCCACCTGCTAAGTGGCCACCCTGGGCTGGCAACAGCCAGGGCTGGAGGGCCTCTAGGGGGCACTGCCCGCTCTCTCCAGCTGGGCGGGGGCTCAGGCAGACCCTCCTGACGGGCTCCCCTCCTCGCAGGGCCCCTGGCGGCAGCCGAGCCCGCCATGATCGCCGAGTGCAAGACGCGCACCGAGGTGTTCGAGATCTCGCGGCGCCTCCTCGACCGCACCAACGCCAACTTCCTGGTGTGGCCGCCCTGCGTGGAGGTGCAGCGCTGCTCCGGCTGCTGCAACAGCCGCAACGTGCGCTGCCGTCCCGCACAGGTGCAGCTGCGGCCCGTGCAGGTGCGCAGAGAGGGGCGTGGACGGTGTCGGGACTGGTGCTGAGGCCTGAGCCCCAGCGGGGCTGGGCGTGGGACGTGAAGGAATGCGCGCTGCCTCCTGCTTTATAAAATCCCATGATGTCCCTCAGAGGCCCGTCTACAAACATTTGACACTTAGAATGTCATGGGCAGCTGCTCAGCTTCCTCCAAAGCTCCTCACTTTTAGGTCATGGTGGGGGATGCCTGTAAGCTCAGCAGCTTGGGAGGCTGAGGCAGGAGGATGGCAAGTTCGAGGCCAGCCTCAGCAATTTAGTGAGCCCTTATCTCAACAATACATACATGCATACATACATACGTACGCATATAGGCCTGGGGGTGTGGCTTAGTGGTAAAGTGCCCTTGGGTTCAATCCCAATACAAAAAGGAAAAAAGAAATTCCCCTTTTAGGGGTCTCAGAGGAAGGCTCAGGCCGGGTCCTGCACTCTGTCGACTTCCCTTGTCTCTTGGCAAGCTGTGTCGTTAGCAGGAAGGGTGACATAACCCCCAGGTAACAGACACTGGTCCCAAGCAGTGACACACTGAGGCTTTGTCTGAAGTCACATGACCCATCTCAGGCAGGGGTGTCCCAGAGGGCTCTGGTCTCATGCTGGGCAGGGCTGGAGAAGCCTTGGTGGCCTTCTGATGGGTGTGGACAGCTCTGCGCCTCTGGGCATACCGCCCCAGTGTACCTGCCAGGTGTTCAGGATGGCCTGGTGCAGGCACATGGTTTGAGGGCTCCGTCTGGCCACGCCCCCTTCCCTGGGCTAGCTGGTGACTGTACCCATCCCTTCCCGTCCCTGCCCGTCTTCCATCCTGGCCTAGGCCTGGTGCGTGACATTAGGAATGTCATGGTACGCTTGCCGCTGCCGTCGTTTCTCCTGTCCCCAACCCTTCCAGCTCTGTGGAGGGACGCTTGCCTGCCTACCTCCCTCTTCCCGCCTCCCTCCTGATGAAGGCCCCCCCACTTCCTTCCAGACGACCATCTCCTGCCTGCCGGCCCTGGCCTTGGCCAGTGCCCCAGGACCGAGGACACGCAGGCCCCTCTCAGCCCGGAAATGCCTTTCTCCTTCTCGGGGGGTCCCTGGGCTGAGGCTGGCTGGAGGGCTTGTTTTGATGGAAAAGCCCTGAGGGCCAGAGGGCAAGTCCCTGCTATTGTTCGGCCGCAGGCTCCTCTCTGGGCTTTCTAGGAAAGCTGGGCTCTCCCGGAGGGCTGGGAGACAGGTGGGAAGAGCCAGCTGTCAGATTCCCTGGGCTCCCACATGCATGGGCTCCAGAGCCGATCTTCGGATTCTGTCCTGCAGGTGAGAAAGATTGAGATCGTGCGGAAGAAGCCGACCTTTAAGAAGGCCACGGTGACCCTGGAGGACCACCTGGCCTGCAAGTGTGAGACGGTGGTGTCTGCACGGCCTGTGACCCGGAGCCCAGCGGGCTCCCAGGAGCAGCGAGGTACTTGCCTTCCCAGGGTCTGCTCTGAGTCTGCAGCCACAGCCTCCTTCCCCGGCAGCAGCTGGCAGCAGTTGGGAGCCGGGTGCATCTTGAGCATGGAAATCAGATCAGGCACCCCTCTCCTAGAGAACAGTCTAGATTCCTCCCAGCCTGAAAGGCGACCTCCATGAGGAGGTAGCCCCAGCTGGTCTCTTGCCAGTATCCAGTGCTGTTCACCTCTAACACCCTAACTGGGCTGGTGCCTTCAAGTGGCTGGATAGCTCAAAGTCTCCTAGAGGTCTGCCCTGGCCACCAGCTGCCTTGTGAGGTAGTGAACTCCCTTGTACATTGGAAGTATGCAAGTCAAGGCCGGAAGCCATGTAGCCAGGAGTGACAGGCAGGGTCAAAGCATCCTTTGGATGTGTTCCTGCCCTGAGATTCCTGAGTTCAGTCTCAGAATTAGACGAGTTGAAAGAGACCCAGAAAGTGGCCTGGCCCACCTGCTGCCTTCCCTGGTCTTACAGAGGTGTCTGAGGCCCAGACACACTGAGGCTTTGCCCTAAGTCACATGACCCATCTCAGGCAGGGCTGTGGCCAGAATCCAGGTGTCCTGAGGTTGGTTTAGGCCCTCACCCACCTTGGCAGCCCTCTGGCTCTCTCTTGCCCTGTCCTGTGTGTGTGTGTGTGTGTGTTTGTACCGGGGGTCGAACTTGGGGGCACTCGACCATGGAGCCACATCCCCAGCCCTATTTTGTGTTTTATTTAGAAACTGTTTTATTTAGAAACAATTGCTTAGCACCTCGCCATTGCTGAGGTTGGCCTTGAGCTCACCATCCTCCTGTCTCAGCCTCCTGAGCCGCTGGGATTGTGGGTGTGTGCCACTGAGCCCAGAGTCATATATATTTTTAAAGGATTTTTAAATTCTAGCACTGGAATGGAAACAGCTTAGTTTGCAAGTCAGTCTTTCAGGTCAGGCATGGGGGCACACACCTGTGATCCCAGCAACTCAGAAGGCTGAGGCAGGAGGATCGCAAGTTCAGGGCCAGTCTCAGCAGTTTAGCGGAATCATAAGCAATTTAGTGGAATCATAAGCAATTTAGTGAGACCCTGTCTCAAAATAAAAAAGTAAAGCCAGGCACGGTGGCACATGCCTATAATCCCAGCACTTTGGGAGGCTGAGATAGGAGAATTGCGAGTTCAAAGCCAGTCTCAGCAACAGTGAGGCACTAAGCAACTCAGTGAGACCTTGTCTCTACATAAAACACAAAATAGGGGCTGGGATTGTGGCTCAGCGGTAGAGCGCTTGCCTCGCATGCGTGAGGCCCTGGGTTCGATCCTCAGCACCACATACAAAGCAATGAAATAAAGACATTGTGTCCATCTACAACTAAAAAAATATTTAAAAAATAAATAAATAAAATAAAAAAAAAAATAAAACACAAAATAGGGCTGGGGATGTGGCTCAGTGGTCGAGTGCCCCTGAGTTCAATCCCTGGTACCAAAAAAAAAAAAAAAAAGGTAAATAAATAAATAGGGCTGGAGGTGTGGCCCAGTGGTAAAGAGCCCCTGGGTTCAGTTCCCAGAACAACAACAAAAAGTCAGTCCTTCAGTATTATAAATAAAGCTGCTGCAAGCACAGAGAGGTTAAGATACTTAATGAAGGCTGCACAGGGCTAAAGCCACGCCCAGAGCCCAGGTCTTCTCACTTCCAGTCTCTGTCCTCTGGGCTGTATCTCGATGCCTTTTCTCCTTCACGTGTTTGTGATGAGCATGAAGTCATTAAGTTAAGACTGACATGAATGTGAGCCTGGCAGCTGGGGCTGCTGTGTCCCGGGTCGTGGCTCTGGAGGTCCAGAGGCTGAGTGGCTTGCTCCTGAGCACACGCCTCTCCTGACCCCATTCCACAGATGGAGAACGGAGGCAGGGACCAGCTCAGCGATGGTCCCCATGGCCCCTTCAGCTGGGGAGCAGTGGGGTTGGGACTGGACCCCAGGACGCCTGGCCCCCCGCCCCTCCTGTCCCTTCCTCCACCCAGAGGACCAGGGCAGGCCTTGGTGGAGAGGGCAGACCCCCGGGTGGCCGGGTGCTCACTGCTCCTCCTTTCTCCCGAGCAGCCAGGACACCCCAAACTCGGGTGACCATTCGGACAGTGCGGGTCCGCCGGCCCCCCAAGGGGAAGCATCGGAAGTTCAAGCACACGCATGACAGGACAGCGCTGAAGGAGACCCTCGGGGCCTAGGGCATCGGCAGGAGCGTGGCAGGTGAGGGCCAGGCGGGCCCTGTGTCCCACTCCCTGGCAGGGGGCCGTCGGAGCCCCAGCCAGCCCCCGCAGAGGACAGTCCACAGCCCCGTCCCCCCACCTGCCAACTTCCCTGGCCCTGAGCGCCGCTGGGATGGGGTTGGCTGCTCAGGCCCAGCTCCTGCCCTGGCTTGGGGCCCATGAGCAGGGTGGACCCCGGCCATCTCTGACCCGTGTCCCTCTGCTTGGCCCACAGGGTTATTTAACGTGGTATTTGCTGTATTGCCCCCATGGGGTCCTTGGAGTGATAATGTTGTCCCCCTCGTCCGTCTGTCTCGATGCCTGATGCAGACGGCCAATGGTGCTTTCCCCGCCCTCCACCTGTCCGTCCACCCTCCTCCCAGCGGCTCCCTGCAGCCTCCGGCGCCCGGCCCAGCAGCTCAAGAAGGAAACCAGGATGGAGCTCACTGCTTCTCCCTCTGTTGGCCCCAAGGACCTGGGACAGGAGTGCAAGAGACAGAAGGGGACAGGGGCTCCCACCCACCCTGAGCCTGGCCCACCCACACCCAGTGCTGTGGACTGGCCGAGGAACCCTGCCTGTGACCCTTAGGACCTGGTCCCCGGATCCCTGGCCAGCTGTGGGGGACACCTCTAGGTGGACCCGGATATCTCGAACTCCTGTGGCCAAGACCACATGGGGGGCACAGACTGGAGAAACGGCCGCCCGTCTCCCCTCCCGGGCCGCCTCTGCTCACAGTGGCTGCTTCTCACTTTAATGTATGAAGTCTTCAGAGCCGTGGACTCCTGGGGCAGGTGGCTGGGCGCCCTCTCTGGCAGGTTAGAGATGAGGTTCACTCTTCAGGTGGGCGTAGGTAGCCACCTGCGCATCCCCGGCCTCTGTCCATGTCTCCCCCTCCACCAGTGCCACCCCAGTTCTCTTCTGTTTCATCTCTCTACCTCTACCCTGGGTCTTCCTCTTGTCCTGGCCCTTCAGTCTGTTCTACCAAGGGGTTCCTAGACCCTTGATTGAGGCCCCAAATGACCCCAATCACTCTTCCCCACAGCAGAAGGCCAGGGACCAGGGCAGCAGGAGACATGCCCATCATATTCCAACCCAGCCAAGACTGCCATGTAAGGTTGTTCAGGGTGTGCATTGCACAAGGGCGCTGCATGCACAGGAGCAATCTCCACACCCTAGATGCGGCTGATTTGTCTATTTATTATGACAGTTTCTGGAAGACGTAGGCCAAGGGTCCCAGGAAAGGAATCCTGTTTCACACACAGGCTGTGTGTGGACTGGCCCTGGTCTGACCCAAGCTGTGGGTGGCTTGGAGTAGTCAGACAGGAGTGAACCCGTGCCAGAAGCCTGGGCTCTGCTGTCCCCTCCAGGCCAGCAGGAAGCGCCCAGGGGAAGTTGGCCTGACCCGCCCCCTCCCTTTGAGATGCACCTGGTGGCCCCTCCCAGGCTGGGGTGGGTGAGGATGGTCTGGGCCCTGGGGTGGTCTGGGCCCCTCCCCCACCTCCCACCGCACCCCTCCCACAGTCTGCTTCCTTCCGTTTGTAAAGTCGGTGATTATATTTTGGGGGCTTTCCTTTTATTTTTTAAATGTAAAATTTATTTATATTCCGTATTTAAAGTTGTAAAAAAAAATAACCACAAAACAAAAACCAAACGAATCCTCTGGCGGCCTGTGTTGGCATCTGTGTTGGCATCATGCGCGACGATTAACCTTTCAGCGTTGGCAGGAGGTGCCCACAGCTTGCGCCTGCAGGCTCGCGCAGTGGCAGCTCGTGTGCACACTAGCTGAGCAAGCGCTGGCGGCCGTGGCTAGGGAGGCCGGACCCTGACCCTGACCCTGACCCCAACTCCGACCCTGAACCCGACCCTGAGCAGCAAGGCGCCTATGGCAAGGGCTGCGGCTCTGCGCTAGCAGCGGATGGAGGAGGGTCTGGTGGCTTCTCCCTCCCACAGTGTGGCTTCCGGCAAGTCACAGCGCCACCTGGCCTCAACCTCCTCAGAAAAGCTAGAGGGCCAGAGGAGACTGGCGGTCCCCAAGCGCCAGCCCTGGGGTCCTGTGCTTTCTCTTTTTCATTGGCTTGATTATTTTTGGTGCTGGGGTGGGAGCCAGGGCCCCCACGCTGCCCCTCACCACACCCTGGCCGCCCTGTGCTTTCCCTTGCTCCCGAAGACTGGAACCACTCACAGAAAGACACTGAGTGTATCCCAGTCCCACCTGGTGTCTACACTACAGCTGACAGGTGGAGAATCTGGCTCATCAAAGGCACAATCTAAAACTAAAGCCATTTTGCCCCTGGAAGTAGTGAGCTCCCCGTCACTGGGAGTAAGAGGCCTTTCAGTGGCCACGCTGCTGACCTTCACTGAGTAACATTAGGGCTCCCTGTGACTGGCTGATCATTCCCTCCCTCCCTCTCCTCTGGAGTCCCTGCCGGGGCCTTGAGAGAGGCTGGATTGGAATCCATCCTGGGGTCCCCAGCCCTGCGCTCAGGTGGCGTCTACCCCTGGCGTGGTGGGTGGTGCAGGTCTGCCTGGTGCTCTGCAGGACCCTTCCCGCTGCCCCAAGCCACCAAAGTTCTGGGTTCCCAGGGCAGCAGAAGAGGCTCTAGTTGGGAGGAGGAGACAGCTAGAAGATGGGTATCAGGGCAGCTGGAGGCCTGTGAGTTTGGCACCCTGGCAGCTGCCAGCAGCTGGGCCGTCTGTGGCTGGCTGCAGGAACTTCCCAGGCATCCATATCTGCATCCATGTCCTTCCGCCTTCCCAGGCAGCAGCCATGCCAAGTCTGTGGGCCTTCTAGGGGCCTGGGGTCTCAGAATCACCAAACTAAAATGGCATTCTTCCAGAAACCCCTTTGCTGGGAGCAAGACATTCCCTTCTTCATACCTTTCTTTGCACTGTGGGCTGTAATACAGTTGTGATGCCTGGTGCACAAGCAGTGACTTCGACCCACGAGGAGAAAGTCAAATGCTGAGGAGAGAGAGGGAATCACCAGCCTCCCACCTGGACTGCCCAACTCAGGAGCTATTACAGAAAGAAAGACACAGTCCTGCATGAGTTCCTCTTATTTTGGATTTTCTGTCCCTTGCAACTGCTCCCAAATACTAATAACTTGCTCTCTTTGGACAGAGGTCCGCTCACTCAGACCTCATTCCTTTGAGGAGTCTTTGTCCCAGCCTGAAGCCCATCGTCCCTTCTCTCAACCAGAGCATGTAACTGTCACCTTTTTCTTTTTTTCTTGGCACTAGAGATTGAACTCAGGGGCACTCGACCACTGAGCCACATCCCCAGCCCTATTTTGTGTTTTATGTAGAGATAGGGTCTCACTGAGTTGCTTAGCGCCTCGCCGTTGCTGTTGCTGAGGCTGGCTTTGAACTCGTGATCCTCCTGTCTCAGCCTCTCAAAGTGCTGGAATTATCCGCGTGCATCACCACACCTGGCTAACTGTCACCTTCTATGGAGGCTCAACATTTGTCACTTCCATAAAATAACAAAATAATGAACACTTCCTGCTTATGAAGTGAAGTAGCCTGAGCCCTCAGCAAGAGATGATGGTGGGCAAAGCCGTGGCAAGCAGGCTCAGAGGACCCACCTACGTCCTCTGTGGACAATGTATCTGGTGTTTCCATGGTTACAGCGTCAGCCCAGGAACCCGGAACCCCAAGACCTGTGGTGGAGCTGGGGCTCCAGGCAAACAGCCCTCCTGAGAGGCTGCCCAGCCCAGGGCACAGTGCCCAGCCTCAGACTCCCCTTTCCTACCCTCCTTGATAATGTGCATCGCTCATGTCCTGGCTGGGTCACTGCACATGTGCGCCTCCCCCCAGCACAAAAAAAGAAAGAAAGAAAAATTCCAGGTGGACCTACTTGGTTCACTACTCTGTCCTCAGAGCCTGAGCCTGGAGAGTGGCACACAGTGTGCCCTCAACAAAGCCTGCTGAGTGGGTGGACAAGAGGTCTAGTTGGAGGAAAGGCAAGCAAGCGCCCGCGCCCAGTCACGGCCAGCCTGGCTGGTCTGCATCCACACCCGGGGCAGGGACTGGGACGTGGCCGACTCTGAGGGTGTTGCTGGCTATAGATCAGGTACCTCAACCTGGCTCCTCCATGCTGAGCGAAGCATGGTCCTTGATAGAACGCTCTCAGAAGCTGGGGTCATGTTGAATTTGCCTTCACTCTATTTAGCCATCATCTCTCTCCAGGTCTGCATTTATCCATCCACCCACCCACCCATCCACCCGGCTACCTGCCCACTCGCTTTCTCATCTGTCCACTGATCCACCTCCCTTCTTCCTATCACCTTCACCATGTCCCAGGCTCTGCACCTGCCACCTCGTTTCACGGTAGAGCCAGTGCAGGTTTAGCACGCGACACCAGGTCCCACCCAGCGTGGCTGCCCCTCACGGAGCCCTCGCGCAGGTCAGAGACGCCGAGCCGACCTGCCCCTGGCGCTGCCGCCTGGCCCGCAGTGGGTTTCTTCTCTCCTCCCAGCAGCCAGCAATTGGCCAGCCGCAGTACGGGGGCGGGGGGGGGGTGAGGCTGGCAGCCAATGAGAAGGAGGCAGGTGAAGCTGGAAGCCAATGAGAAGGAGCAGGGCTGCAGCGGCTGCCGTGCCCTCTGCGCTGGGCGCTGTCCAGCATTCTATTGGATCCCCCTGACAGGTGTGGGGCACGTGTTCGGGTCTTCTTGTTGCAGATCAGGCACAGGGAGCTTCGCCCCGCCCTCCAGCGCCACAGCGCACAGTGAATTCTCTTGCAGGTGGTCACGGTCCTTTTCAGGGGCATGTTCATGGGGAGACCCCAGATGTAATGCCAGATCCTCCCTCAGTTTGGGCAGCTCTGGATCCACAAACTAGTCAGGTGTGGGTCTGAGGGGCACAGGTCTCATCTGGGGTGCAAGAGTCAAGTGAGGCCTTGGCTCAGACCCAAGCCTTTCTGGAGTAAATGTGGGTCCTTGTGGGACCTGAGCTGGTTTTGCTCCAGGAACTTGTGATCCATTAGCCCACCAATCTCTGCTGATCAGACTACTGGTACAGCCAGCCGGTCCTGTGCCTGTTCCAGCTGGTGCCCACTGGCTGGGCGGTCACTGCTGCCACCAGCCTCTGTCATACCAGACACCAGGAGCAGGGCCCCTGGCAGGACTCCTGAGCCAGGCACTGAGGCATATTAAAGACTGCTGGGCCCCCCACAAGGTGGCTCTGGCCATCCTGGTGAAGAGAGCACTGGGGCTCTCACAAAGGGTCCCGGCTAAGGGTGGCAGGTCATTCGTGGTCCCTCCACCACAGCTAGCATTTCATCTCCAGTTAGGTTGGGCCTCCACTTTGGCTCATTCTCCACCAACAAGCCCGTGTGGAAACATGGGAGCTGCCCCAGACACAGAGGCCGCCCCCTGGAACAGGAGCTGTGCCTTGGTCCAGCTGTGTTCATAAACTCGCCCTGATCAAGATGTCTGTCCCTCCTTCTTTTTTTTTTCATGGCCGTGGTCCTGGGTCTTCCCTCTCTCAGCCATGGAGCCCCTCCTCTTGGGTCCCCTCCTCTCACCCTCAGAGTATCATGTCACAGTCCACCTCACTCTCACTGGGGCTGGCTCCCTCAGCCTTCTTACCACACAGTAGTCAGTCACTGTGATACTCAAAACATGCCTCCACTCCTGTCCCCAAAGGGAGCTCAGATTCACTAAAGAGATCCGCAAAGCCCTGCGTGGCCTGCCTGGATCTTCAGGCTCCCAGCTGCTTGCATGCGACCTGCTCCTTCCCCTCCATGCATCTGACCAGTTTCAATTTCACCACCAAACTGCTCCTGGAAGAAAGCAGAATGGGGCTGGGGTTGTGGCTCAGTGGCAGAGTGCTCACCTAGCACATGTGAGGCACTGGGTTCGATCCTTAGTACCACATAAAATAAATAAAATAAAGGTATTGTGTCCATCTACAACTAAAAAAGTATTTAAAAAAAAAAGAAAAAAGAATGCAGAATGGTACAGCCGCTGGAGAAAATGGCATGGCAGTTCCCCAGTGCAGACTTACGATCTCATTCAGCCACTCCACTCCTGGTGGTGTGCACCCAGAAGAGCTGGAAGCAGCGGCTCAAAGGGAGTCTGTGTACCTGGGTTCACACAGCATCCTTCATGATAATGCCAAGGTGGAAGCAACCTGAGTATGCGTCTGTGGATGGGGAGGGACAAAGCATGGCCCATCCACACGACGGAATAGTACTCAGCCCTGAGAAAGGAATATCGTCGTGCCCTAACCAGGGAAGCTTGAGGACATTGCACTAAGTGAAACAAGCCGGCCAGAAAAGGATTCCGCTCACACAAGGCCTCAGGGTGGCTGTGTTCATGGGACAGGCAGGGCCTTGGTGGCAGCGGGGTGGTTGCCAGCCCCAGGGAGGAGAGAGTGGAGAGTCAGTGTGTAACAGGCACGAAGAGTTTCAGTTCTGCAAGACGAAGAGACGTAGAGGTGGAAAGTGGCGATACGTTCACAGCAATATGAATCTGCTTAATACCACTTAAAAGTAGTGGCGATGGTAAGCTTTACGTCATGTGCATTTTACCACAACTTAACAAATTAGGGAAGAAAATAAAAGATTGCTCTGTGGCCCTCTTGGGGGAAACTGAGCCTATTCCCCCTCAGAATCCATTCAAATATCCTCTCCACGAGCTCCTGGAGTGAGATGGGGCTGATTGGCCACATCGGTTTTTGAGGCCAAGTCTGTCCCTGAGCCACCAACCTGTGCCCCGAGACCTGACCTGGTTCCTGGCATAGCAGATGTTGGTGGTGGAGGAAGAGGCTCCAGCCACGGCTCCCAAGCGCCTAGCAGCCACTTTTAGCTCTACAGCCACACATCTGCCTCCTCACCAGCCACTGTCACCTGTCAGTAGTACCTGGCACTCAGGTGTCCGTGCCTGAGAGCCATCAGAGGGCATGGTGCGGTGAGGCTGATGTGAGTGGGGCCAGACAAAGAGCCCCAGATGGCATCTCACCTTCCTGCAGGGCACAGGGGCCAGCCTGCCACTCACCAGCTGTCTCCTCATCGGCTCACTTGGCCCCAAACAGCCCTGGTCTTGTAAGATCGCAGAGGATCACGGATCCGCTGAGGGGCTGTGTGGAGACTGCTCTGCTGGTGCCCAGGGCGGGGGCGGGGATTCTGCCCAGAGGTCGTCTCTTCCTTTTCTTGCTCAGCAGAACCAGCAGAAGTCCGGCCACCTCAGTACCAGAGGACGGATTGTGATCAGTCTAACCCAAGCACAGCCATCTGATTCCCTGGCACTAGTGGTTTATCAAAATGTGGTCACATGATGTCATTCTGGCCAATGGATTATGGGAGGAAGGCGGTTGGGTGCTCAGGCATGTGACAGTGGGTACACTCCTTCAGCAAAAAGCAGAGACTTCTAGGAAGACAGTACTTCCTTATCATCCTTCTTCCTGCTTTGAATGCACATGTGATACTTGGAGAGTCAGCAACTGTTTTATAGTAATGAGGCAATAAAGAAAATGAAGAGGTCAAGAGAAGGGTGAGGACTGGGGTTGTGGCTCAGTGGTAGAGCGCTTGCCTAGCATGTGTGAGGTACTGGGTTCGATTCTCAGCACCACATATAAATAAATGAATAAAATAAAGGTCCATCAACAACTTAATATTTTAAAAGAAGAGAAGGGTGAGAACATGACCAATCCAATTGTTACTACCTCCTGATTTCTTGGTATAAAAGCAAAATAAATCCCTATTTTGTTTTCTAAGCCACTGTAAAATAGGATTTTTATTTCTCTTGCGCTGAATGCGTGCCTATAGAATACACTCTCACACAGCCAGGTATGTGTTAGGTTTTTTGTTTGTTTGGTTTTTGTTTTTGCTACTGGGGATTGAACTCAGGGCACTCGACCACTGAGCCACATCCCCAGCCCTATTTTGTGTTTTATGTAGAGACAGGGTCTCACTGAGCTGCGTTGCTGAGGCTGGCTTTGAACTCGTGATCCTCCTTCCTCAGCCTCGGAGCTGCTGGGATGACAGGCGTGGCCTGACTTCCTGTTCTTTTCCAGCCTTGGGCCAGGCATGCACTCTCTCACAGCTTCCCATTATCTCACAAATGGAGATAATGGAGATGATGGAGCCACCTGTCTCCCTGGAATTTTGTGAGGATAAGATGAAGGGAGGGCTGTGACTTGCTCCCAGGACGGTGAGGGCTTCCTCCGGGAAGGTGGAGGTCACAGGCCTGTGTCCTGGCCACCAGGCCTTCTGGGGGAGGGGCAAGTTAACTGCAGCAAAGAGGAGAAGCCCGGAAAGCGGGCCCTGGCTGGGCTGGGTCCCAGGAAGGAGGCTGGACTGCAGGGCCGTGGGACGGGCTGGTAGGTGCCCAGCTCCAGAGCCCAGCTGTCTCCGCACTTCCCCCAGGCATTGTCGTCCTCCCTGGGCCCGGGGTGATGATCGTGGAGAATCAAATGAAAAGCTGGGTGTAGAGCTCAGGGATACTCAGTGACGAAGAACCTCTGAATGTGAAGGCCAGTGCGAGGAGCACGCCACTGACCCTTTTGGGTCCCAGGGACACTGTTTGGGGTTTGGAGCTCCATCTTCTCTCCTCCTAGCAAAAGACAGGGGTGAAGAAGGGGACACGTGTGCTCCTGCCCCCTTGGCCAGAGCGTCCCCACCTCCAACGCAGCCACCCCCCAGGTGCAGAGGTGCAGCCCAGCTGCAGGGCTGAGGGAACCGAGGCCAGCATGGCAGCCCCGTCTCTGCTGGGCACTCGTGACCTTGACCTCCAAGCGGGTCTGGCTGAGGAAGCCATGGGCCTGCAGGGGAAGCACATGTGGTCAGGCAGGCAGCAGGACAGGCAGGGGACTGGGGGTGCGTTAGAGGCAAGGGGCCAGGCAACCTGGGTCCTTGGAGGACATGAGGACACCTCTTCCCTCCTGGAGAGTCAGGCAGCGACCTGGGAGCAGGCCTTTGGGGGAGGACAGAGAGGGCAGCATGGTGGGCAGGTGGGGCTGGGCCTGGGTGAGGCTACCGGTCACTCATTCAGTCAACAAATGCTTCCTGCGCTCTTACTGTGTGCCAAGCCCATGTGGGGTCCTGTCAGATCTGGTGGGGAGCTGGCCAAGACAATGGGTGGGAGAAATACACACACCACACAGGAGGATCCAAGGCGACCTACTGTGTGCCTCATTCTGGGCAGCCGGATGTTGGGAGCAGCACTGAGTGTGTCTGCCACCTCCGGGTCTGTGAGCACAGCTGTCTGGGTGCGGTGGAAGCCTGTGCCCCCGCAAGGGTTCATGGCCAGCAGCTCCGTGTGTGAGCAGGGCTGTGAGTCAGACCTTCCTGGTGGGCAGCAGCTGAGGTCTGGGGGACTCCCCCCAACAAACCGACACCTGTCCCCTGGGCTCTGAGTGGGGGGAGGGTGCCTGAGCTCCGGGACTTTGTGGGAAGAGGGTCCGGGCCCAGCTGTAGCTGTTTGTGTTTCCCGGTGACTGACAACCGGGAGCCGGTGTCCCCTCCCATGACGGATGAGGAATGTTTTGCTAATCAAGGCGGAAAGCACAGGCTGGGCCCAAGTTCTCCCCCAGCTCCTCATGGCCACCTGTCTGGGGCCTGGGAAGCTTCCAGACCCACAGCTGACCCCACTGTTCACCCCTGCCTCCCAGGAGTCCTAGGTCAGGCACGTCTTGCCCACCTGAGGCCCCCAGGGTGGGCGAGGATGACAGGGCCTGGGACGATGACATCTACAGGACACTCCCGTGTGCAGGGGGCAGGGTGGGGAGCAGGGCCCTGGGCATCCTTCCCGCAGCAGAGCACAGGGTGAGGAGGCAGGTGCCATCCTCCCAGGGACCCTCCTCACCAGCCTGGCCGAGGACCTCGAGAGCCTGCAACAGGCAGCATCGGCAGAAAAAGGCGCAGTGGGGGGACCAGGCAGAGTGGGTGCTGGTTCACCTGGGCCTCTCGGTGAGGTGATGACACAGTCACCCCCCAGCGGTGGCCCTGATGCCAGGCCGAGTCCTCCGAGTCCACTGCCACCTTCACCTGCTCCCATCCCTCCTTGGAGTCTACACCCTGAGGGCCGAGGGGGTGGCGTTGCCAGTTGCGGCCCCACCAGATCTTCTGGAAGCTGCCTGGCATTCCCACCTGGGTTCAAGTCCTGCCCTGTGGCCCCCGGCTCCAGCCTGGGGAGCCGGTCACTCCCAGCAGCAGGAGGTCAAGAACCCAGGGCCCTGTGAGACTTGCTCCCTGGAGTCAGGGTGGGAAGAGGGCCAGCTAGTTACCCAGGTGTTGGCCTGGGCCTGAACGGCCCCCAGGAGCCCCAGGAGCTCACTGGGGAGCTATGGGTGGCGAGGGTGGCGGTCATGAAGGTGTGGCCTCCTGGGCCCATGTGTGTGAGGGACTGCGTCTCCTCCCACTGCACCCCAGAAGCTCCTCACAAGGTCCTGGTGGGCCTGGGCCCCGATGTCACCGGGAGGGAAGAGACGGCAGGGGCGGTTTGTAAGGGGAGGGTTTGATGGGCACCCTGGACCCCAGCCCAGACCCCAGCCCAGACCCTGCCTGTCTCTGCCCCAGCTGGGCCCAGTCACTTTCTCGGGTTTGGCTTTGCGGCAGCTCCTCTCCCTCCTCCAGTGACTGTCACCCCTGAAGATCAGAGCAGGAGGGAGGCACTCAGGAGTCACCCTGGGCTCACATGAGAGGGTGTCAGCAGGCCCGGTGTGCACCTGCCCAGCGTGCGTGGGTGTTTGCATGAACTCGGGCAGGTGTGCCCTGCGCACACGCTTCTCTGTGTGTGGACATGTGTGCACAGGTGCGTGTGCATCTGTGTGCGCCTGCGCTGGGGAGGCTGAGCAGGGCAAGGAACAGACATGCCTCACCCTTCCCACCTTCAACGCTGATGAGCCCCAGGGCAGCAGCTGGAGGGCAGATGAGGAGACCTGACCTGTCCTCGCCCTGAGGCTGCAGCCCACGCCAAGGCCCCAGAAGATGTTCATTGCACACGACCAGGACAGTGGCACAGCTGCAGGTTCTAGATCAAGGTCCCCGCACAGCTGGAGAGCCGGATAGAAAGGCAGCAGCTTGAAGAAGTAGGAACTTTGAACTTTATGCAGAAGCAGAGAAGCTTGGAGGCCAGTGGATTTTGAAGGCCATTCCACTGGTTAACTGCATCTGCCATCTCCTCAGGCATGAGACTCCTTACGGGAAGGTTCTGCAGAAAGTCTCCAAGTACGTTCCAAATATATCTATGTAGAAGATGTATGCTCCCCACGGCCTCCTCCTGATAGGCCTCCTGAGAGAGGACTTGGAGTTACTGAAGTGGCCCTGAGGCTCGGGCAGTGGAAGGTCAGCCAGGGAATCACAGGTCCTGTCTCTAGCTGGGACCCTCGTGTACCCTCTGGCCAGAGTGTCATTCCTTGTGTCTGCTGCCAGAGCCTGGGTGCCGTTTGCTTTAAGGATTGACTTTCTAAAATTCCACACCTGGGGGTGACCTTTAGCCAGCATCCCCTTGGTGACTCCAGACGGTGTAGGACTCTGTCATCTTTAGATTCGTTTCCAAGAAAACACAATGAAGCCTTTCACATTTTTTTTTTCTTTTTGGTACCAGGGATTGAACTCAGGTCATTTGACCACTGAGCCACATCCCCAGCCTTGTTTTGTGTTTTATGTAGAGACAGGGTCTCACTGAGTGGCTTAGAGCCTCACCATTGCTGAGGCTGGCTTTGAACTCGCGATTCTCCTGTCTCAGCCTCCCTAAGTGCTGGGATTATAGACGTGTGCCACCGCGCTGGCCATTTCATAATTTTTGTACTCAAAGTGACTAAATCAAATAAGCAATCGGTCAACCCAATGCAAAATGTATTTATTTCTTACCTGCCATCCGTACCGTGCCTGAGTTCTCTTCATTCCTTGGGCCAGTTTTCCAGGTGGCTTTAGACTTCAATGAGTCATATCTTAGCCAATGTTCAGACTTATTCCCCAAACTCAGAAAAGCCTTTTCTGCCCCAGGTGAGGGATAAACTATGTCTGAATTTCAAACTATGTTTGAAATTTCCCAGATTTCAAAGAACTACCAGCGCTGCTGTGATTAAAATCTTAAGATTGATTTCTGCTGTTCAGTTTCTCAAACTGAAGCTCATTGAAAAAAATGACGTTCTTTGTTTTATTATAGCCGTTATACTTCATTAGAGCAGTATTGAATGAAAAAAAAAATGTAGGTGAGCTCATGCAGCCGGAGTCCCACGGGAGGGGCCACTTGGTCGTAGCCAGGGCAGGATGCTCACCTCGAGCAGGTACAACAGCTGGGTACTCTGGGTGTGTTTTGAGCAGGTTTCTAGGCTGGCAGGTGGGGACCCACCCTGTGTGCATGAGGTCCAGTGGCTGCTTGGACAGCTGCATTTTGGGGTAGTGGATTCATCCCCCACAGGCAGCCCCTGATGTGAAAGGGTCTAGAAACGGTTTATCAGTGGATTGGTTGGTTGGGCTGGGCAGGGGGATTCCAGGAGTCTATGCCATAAGACAGGACTTCTCAACACCCAAGTGCAAATGGTACCCTCAGAATGCAGAGAGAGATTCCGCAGGTCTGGGGCCTGAGACCAAGATGCCAGGTGAAGCCAGCCTGCACGTTAGAGGTAAGAAGGGAAGACTTGGAGGGAAAGCCTGGCCCAGCTTGGCGGTTACTGGCCCTGAGTCCGCTGCCAATCTTCTTGGACCAGGTTTCCTGATGCAGCCTCCCTGTGCCAGTGGCCAGGGCAGTCAGAGAAAACCAGCTTGTTCTATGTCCAGGTGCCACCGGCCAGTGGGTCAGTGACTTGGAAGCCTTGTGTTCTCCATTTGTTTCCTGAAGACACACTGGGTACACCTGAGAGGCACGTTGGGAGAGGAGTCACGGATCTCGTCCTTGGGAGCTGAAGTCAGTGGGAAGATCATGGAGGTGGTGTTGGAAATGATGCTCCGCCTTCCTCTCATTTTACAGATAGGGAAAGTGAGGCCACGAGGCAGGGAGAGAATCTCAAAAGTCTCACTAGTAACAAACATGGCTGGGACTTAAGCCCTGGCCCTTGCTCTGGGGGTAGGAGTCTTTCCCTTTGCCTCAGAAGAGAGGGTGAGGAAGGACCAGGGGGCCATGCCAGGAAGTCTGGGGCCGGATTAGGAGGGATCTGAAGTCCTGGGTCTCATCTGGGTTCAGAGAGGTCTGAAAACTTGCATTTCGTGGGGGGCGGGGGGGACTTTGGATTATTTTAAAGACATGAAGCAATATCCAAATACGGTTAGCAAAGTCATGCTGTGTTTTAAATATTTCACATTGATCCAATTAGCACTTCTGACACCACGTGCCACCCAAGGACCATATGTAGATCTGCAGTTAGAAATAACCTTGTAGGTGGGACCAGGGCCTTCCTGAATATGAGGCCCAAGCTCCGGGCAGCAACGGGGCCCTGAGTATGTGCCCAGGAGCGGCAGGGGCTGGGGGTGAAGGATGGAGGGCAGGATGGAGGAAGGGAAGGGACCCGGGGTTTGCGGGAGTGACTGTGCCTCTGTGGGGGGCTTATGAG